>JZKD02S1694996.1:532502-552381 GCA_000966675.3 Picea glauca | reverse complement strand
CCTGCCTTATGGTGATTGGAACACTTGACTTGGAGGATTTTCAGTTCCCTATTTGACAACCTCTATGTTTTGACAATGTGAGAACCAGATAACGGGGAGTTATTTGGATGCCTATACCCGAAATCCTACCTATACTAAAAAAAATTCTTTTGGCACCTCCTGTGGAGGAAAACTTAGTTAGTTTTTAGAAAGATTTTAGATGTAGTTGTTTTGGGAGGTTGGGGGTGCAAACCAACCTCGTTGATTAAAAGTGGGAGTGGATAGTTCTGTCAAGAAAATATGGGGTACATTCAGAATCCGTTGGGAGGAAACTTACTTTGACCTCCACGTTTCAAGAAGAAGCTATGTGAGTGATAAGTGACTTTTGTGTGTGAGTGAAAGTGTGCCAATTTTTAGTGAATTAGATGTCACCTTGTTGCATGTGAACTTCGCTTGGTCCTTACAAGAGTTTGATTACCTAATTAACTAAGTTCCTTTGGTACAACCTTGAATAATTCAAAATCCCTAAGAAGCTAGCATGTGGACATGTGGGTCTGTTACTATCCTTTAACTCCCTATTGTGATGTAATCTAAGAAAATCTTTGAAACTATCCTATATTGAACATGTGGGCATGTATGGGCCCGTTACAAACCTTTAAACGTTCCTAGTGTTTTGATCTAAGAAAGAAAAAATTCAAACACTATCCTATCTTTGTAGAATGTGGGCATGTATGGGCCCGTTACAATATTAAGATGTGTTTTTAAAAAAGAAAACTAAGAGGAGTCCCAAAAAGGGTTGTTTTCCTCTCCTAAAGGTTTTAAATTTTGTTAAGGGGGATGGAATTGTTTCACAATCTTTTTCTAATTCTCAAGGTCGCTTGAATGCGCGAGAGAAGAGAATATTAAGAAATTGTAATTCAACTTCTAGTCCCAATGTAAGTTAGATGTGATTAAAAATGATTTCCAACTTATCTTGTCAATCAAAACAAGCCATCCATGTGGCAAAAAGAAAATAAGGGAAATTGATTTTATCCTCCTAAGTGCCCATGTGTGTTTGACTAACCCCTTTATATGATGAGGGGACTAAGTGTGGTGTAGCTTTACAACATGCTTGAAATCATTTTTAAGAGGCCAGATGGCCTTCCCCACATTTCAATCAACTTACAATGTGAAATTTTGTTGAGATGCGCGGATCCCGGTGGAGACAGATGCGCACAGAGCGCATGTGCGCGAGCAGAGACAAGCTAAAAAGCGCACGTGCAAAGAACAAAAATGTGATTCAGGCGCATGGGCGCATGATGTGCGCCCGTGGGTTGAAAAACCTGTGCATATGTGGCACACGGCCGAGAATGAAAAATCTGAGTGTATTTCTCTCAATTCAACTTGGAATTGGCTGATTGGCAGGTCGGCTTAGGCCGATTAGTGCACCTGGAAGTTAAACAAACTAAAAGAAGAGAAAAATAAACCCAAATGAGGTAGGAAATTGATACTTTCCCCAGTGGAGTTTCCAATATGTTGTGCCTCTTTCATCACCTTGGTGAGAAAATAAGAGGTGCTTGCAAGCTCAGTTGGGTCTTCTGAGCAGGACAACTATAGAGAAAAGAGTTAGAGAAAGAAAAAAAAAACTATAATTAAGAATTAAACTAATAAAAACTAAAATCATGAGCATAGGGACATAGAGATAACAAGAACAAAAAGACCCATGTCACCAATGTTTTGAGGTTGATCTATTGATGAAAACAAAGCACCAAGAAGAAAGGGGACTATGAGTCCCTTCTTTCTCCAAGGGAAGGCTCTTGGACCCTCACTAGTAGCTCTTCTTACAACAAAGAAAATGAAAAATGATGATGAAAGAACTCCTTGCAACTCCACTGAATGGTGAGATGGATTGCCCAATGTAATGGTGCCAATGTGCTCTTGTCAAGGATGGAGTCCTTAAAACAATATAGGCAGCATAACATTACTTTGAATTCCTTGAGAAAATGAGGTGCATTCATGGCTTTTTATAACATTGCATTGGGTTATTGTATAACTGCTTCATAGTGTGAAAAGAGGCCATTTAGGGCATTATTAGGTCTTTGACCAGGCCACCAGTCGGATCCAGCCCTGATTTGAGGGTCAAATCGACTTGGGAGTTGAACCATAAGTGGTTAGGAGGCCGACCACTTTCATAAATGTGCCATTTAGAAGGTGCGCAGATTTTTGCGCTAATAGTCGTGCATCATGCGCATATGTGCGCTTTCTACGTTCCTGTTCCATGCATGTGCGTGCGTGCCCAATGTCTGCAAAGCGCTCTTCAATTTTTCACTACTTTGTATAGTTTTTTGACCTTTTTGAATGTTGTGGTATTAATTCAAGTTCATGAATGACTTCATTACTGTTTGAGGATGCTGATTTCTTGTAACCATGTGCGGACGAAATTTCAGTGATAACACCCTTTACAGTATCTTGTTGAAGGATTCAACTGTTCCGTTGGCCTGTGGGTGGTATGGACCACTCTTGTGATGTTGAATCATAAATTCTGTTGTGATTTTTTTTATAGTTATTCTAATTAAATGAGCTCCCTGATCGTTTGTTAGGCTCCTGGGACATCCAAACCGAGTAATGATATTCTCAAAAATGAACCTGGCAGTAGTATCTGTCGAACAATCCTGTACAGTTATTGCTTCTGCCCAACAGGTAAGGTAGTCAGTCATGGTAATGATGTACCTAGCCTTTGAATGTTTGGATATGGGGTTGACTGGTCCAATGAAGTCTACTGCCCATTTCTCAAATGATTGTAGAGCTCTAACTGGTTGTAGTGGTAGTTCGTCTCAATGTGACAACTTTCCCAGACGTTGACAAATATCACATGATCTAGAATATACTTTGGCATCCTTGAAGAGTGTTTCCCACCAAAGTCCCTCCTCTATAACTTTATGTGTCGTGGCCTTTCCTCCTACATGTCTTCCTGCAACTCCACTATGGCATTCCCAGAGTATATCCTACTGTTCATGATCCAGGACACACTGTCTGAGGATGTTGTATAGCCCTAGTTTATACAATTGTCCAATGATTAGCTGGTAATCTGCTGCTCTAACAACCATATGGAATTTCTGGGTTGCGGAATAGGTTTCAGGATAGGCCCCTTTACTGAGAAAGATTGCAATGTCCTCCAAGTATTCTGGTATGGCCTCAATCCTAAACAAATCTGCATCAGGGAGATGATCATATACCGCTCCGCCACTTTCCTCTGATCTAACCTGGACATGTGATCAGGTCCTATGTTGCATCTTCCCGTCTTGATGATAACTTCAAAGGAAAATTCCTGAAATAATAGCATCCATCTACAAATTCTCCCTTCCAACACAGGTTTGTTAACTAGATATTTCAATGCAGAATGATCAATAAATAATTTGAAATGAGACCCTAACAAATAATGTCTAAATTTCTGCAAAGCATAAATCATGGACAAACCCGCCCTTTCTGTCATTATGTAGTTGTGTTCTTATTGTGACAACTTCTGACTCGCAAAATAGATAGGGTGATCCATAGCTCCATCTCCAGGTTGCATTAAGATCGCTCCTAAGGCAATTCCTGAAGCATCTACATGGACGTGAAATTCATTCTCCCAGTTTGGGAATATCATATTCGGTGTTGTGATGAGTTTCTCCTTAAGTGTCTCAAATGATTTATCACATTATGGAGTTCATTGGAACGTTTCAGCCTTTTTTAGTAGGTTTTCCAAAGGTGCAGTAATGTTGGCATATCTTTGGATGAACTTGTGATAGTAACCTATGTGTCCTGGTGTGGAGCACAACTGCTTAGCACTCATGGGCAATGGCATATTAACAATGACTACAACTTTTCTAGATCTTCCAATACGCCTTCTCGACAAACTATATGGCCCAACAAATTTCCATGTGGTACATAGAAGATACACATTCTAAGATTCAATGAGATATGAAACTCTCTACATCTTTCAAACATTAGCCTTAGCAATGATACATGTTCCTTGTGCAGGCTATATATTGTCCAATCATCCATATAGAATTCAATAAATTTTTGAATGAACTCTCTAAAAGCTACTATCACAATTCTGGAGAAAACCATAGGGGTGTTCTTTAAGACAAATAGCATCACATTGTATGCAAAAGATCCACATTCTATTATGAAAGTGGTGTTTCTTTTTTCCTTTTCAACAATCCTGACTTGATGGTATCCTGGAAATCCTTTTGTGAATGAGTATGTTTCCTTTCCCTTAACCTGTTCTAGCACCTCGTCTATAAAGGGTGTTGGGAGAGGGTCATGTACATAGGAAGAGTTGAGACTTTTGTAATCTACACATACTCTAATATCCTCTGTGTCTTTCTTCCTTTGAATAACTATCAGGCTAACCCACTCTGCTTCTTCTACTGTAAAAATGAGACCTGCTTCCAACATCTTATCTATCTCCTTCTTAACATTCTCTTTTACTCTTGGGTTAAGATGATATGTTCTATATCTAATAGGCTTGGATCTTGGTTTTAACTCAATCTTCATTTCTCCCATTATTCCTTTGATTCCCTTTAACCAGGAAAAAGTATTTGGGAACAAATCCTCATATTCCCGCAGTAAACTTTGTATTTCCTGACTATTTTTCTCATCCCAATATTCTCCCACCATAGCTATCTTGGGTTGCTTTATGGTCCCTATGTTGATTTTGTGTAATTTTAATGGGTGATTGTAGGAACTATCGGTCTGGCTAGGTATGGTGTTTTGAATTTATCTTCTCCCCTCTGTCTCTTTGATGGCTAGGTTTCTCAGTTCTTCTAAGTCATCTGGGATTTTTGAATCTTTGCTAATATGATAGCATTCTATAGGCTTCTCAGTTGAGGGAAAGTAGAGATTTGTCTGAATTTCTTGGCTGTGTTTGGCACATGCCATTAAGTTTGATTTTTGATTATCATTATCTGTAAAAAGAATTTCTTTAATCTTTTGTAGGGCCACTTCAAGCTCAGGGTACTTACTTCTGAATGATAAGTCCTTGCAAAAATGAGTTGCCAGTGTTTTCCATTCATTGGTTTGTCTTCTAGTTTCCTCATGTATAAACCAAGATTTTGGGATTGGACTTAGCGAGTGGGGAAATACCTGAACCCAGAAGTGAGAGGGTATCCCCACAACTTGCCACTTTGTTGCACATTGTTCAATGTCTATTCTAGGATCTGATTCTCCATTGAATAGTTGCGCAACTTGGAGATCCATCTCCATCTCTGATTCTGGCTGCTCCCTATTATGGAACCTATACTTGATAGCTTTCTTCACCGTGTCCCAAGTTCTGAGTATGGATTTATGGTTATCACACCATCTGGTGGGGTTGTTCTGAAAGGCTACATCTAGTATCGAGATTCTTTGATATTATATTACATTTTCCTCCATCTTGTGAAAAAAAATGTCAATATATGAGGTGCCATCGTACACTGGGTGTTCTCTAACTTCGATCCCAACCCATCTGGTTGTTCTGAAAATTGCGCATCTTCTTGAGAATCTTTCGTGCGACCCTTGTTACAAACTGTTGAAAGCCAATTTTGAATCTTCATCTATTGATTGTATACTTTTCCAACTTACTTACCCATCGACAGTGGGGTTTATATAATCATTTCTTGTCCCAGTTGTTACAGTGTACAACTGGTCCAAGTCTTCTCCCTCCATATTATTGTCTATTGGTTATGTATAACTAGGTCCTACATATGGATCCAAAGGTTGAACTACCTTGATTCCCTTAGCCTCAAAGGTCATTGTGTCTTTCTTTAAGTCGATTACTGCATAATTATCATAGGCCCAATCAATTCCAAGTAGTTCGGCATAGGGGTCCTTATCTCTTATGATCTCAATGAATTCAAAGTCAACCAATTTTTTTACTCCTACTACATCTATTTCCATGTTCTCCAGTCTTCCTATGGGGAAGATACAGTATTGGTTTGTCATTCTTAACTGAATTGGGGAATATGTTAGCCCTGGTTTTCCTAAAGCTTCCCAGGTATTCTTAGGTAGAATTTTCACATATAACCCTAGGTCCAACATGACGTCCTTAATTTCAAATTCATCTAACTAAGATATTAATCTGAATTCCTTGTCGGTTCTTTCTTTTCTTCCCTTCACTCTCTGAGTACTTTTCTTAGGAATATTGGCCCTTATCCTTGCTTCTAGGGGTTCTTCGTTCCCTAAAACTAGGTATAGCGCATTGCGCAACTTTTCTGTTAGTTGATCAATCCCTAGAATGTTAGAGAATAATTGAAACCAAAGGCCAACTACATTTTGAGGTTTCTTAGGTTGTCTTGGTATGACTATAGGGTTTCTCGGTGCAGGGGGTGAAGCAGGGACTTGCGCCATCTTAGGGTAAACAGTCGGTTGGGGGGGATTCTCTCACATTTCAGGACTAGGAATTATATGAAATACTTCTATGGCATCTTTAAAGAACAACTTTTGTTTTAGATGGTCATACCTATCTTTCTTAGGTGTTTCTTTCTGGATTTGAGTTAGAGTATCAACATCATCTCCTGTCTTCGCTCCTCCTCGAGTAACAATATTAAGGTTGGGAAATTGTTCCTTGCTAACCCTCTTGATTACCGAACTGATGAGGTTAGTTCCTCGTTTTTGTACTCTATATTCCCATTTTGAAATTAATTCTAGGAAATATTCAGTTGCGTATCTGTTGTTTCTACAGTGAGAGCACCATGGCCGCCTTGGATGAGGACAATATCTAGACAAGTGACCTTACTCATCATAGTTATAACATATTCTTGGTCCTCTTCCCCCAGTTATTCCTCCTCTGAACTCTCCTCCAGTTCCACCTCCTAGACCTCTTCCTAGTCCCTGAGGGTTTTCATTCACCCTGGATGTTGTTCGGTCTAGCATATCTGCAAGTGCATCCAACACCCTACATTGATTGGTAGTATGCGTGGTAGATGAGTAGAACTCACAGTGTGCTATGTTTTCTACTGTTGAATATTTATGCATGATGAGGCACTATATTGGCCCATGCCCATGGGTTCGACATATTTCACAATACTCGGTTGTTGGTGTTGCGTGGCCTCCTGGAAAAGCATGATACAGGGTGGGGTTATGGAATGGTAAGTTCGTCGACACTTGCGCAACTCCCCCCGTGGGTCCTGGTGGGGATACTATCGGATTTTGAAGAGGTATGATTCCCCTCATTCACAAAAATTTGTTTTCCAAATGACCTTCCATATAACATCTAGTGCACCAAACCTGTGGCCATCCTAGTCTGGGTATCGTTAGCTCCTGAATCTTTTATGTAAGTGTCGATATCTACCCTTGTAGTTCATCCAGATTCACATCTACTGGGGATATGGTGATACATATTTTATGAGTAGAACGAAATGAATATAGATTATTAATAGGTTCTTAACACAAAATAATAGAGATACAGTAAAACTAGTTTTCTATTCAATAACGAAATAAGTTGAAAACTATAAAATGCAACAAAAACAAGCTTGTTGGAATTGTGGTGGCTTATCTCTAAGAAGAGATGTGACGGTTGTGCTCATTAGAAAGAAGATAATTACAATGAGTCTCTGAAGGAATTTTTACAATAATCAGGAATGTCAAAAACCCTATACATCCAAAAACCTAACCCTAGAAGATGAAGTGCCAAAAGTCATGTGGGACCCGTTTGGGTAAGTTAGTACATCAACTTCTCGGGGTCGTAACTTTTGCATACAATCTCTGTTTTAGGCGTATTATATCCCGTTGGGAAGGTATCATCAACGAGATTCATTTTAGGTGCAATATTGAAATAACTTACATATTTCAAACCTATTTTCACAAAAAACATCGTTTAGGGCCTCAAAACAACTCCAAAAGTGAAAACTGCTAAAAATAGTAAATTACCAAAATTGCCAGAAAATTGTTTTGAGCTAGATGGAAAACGTGGGTGGCCACCGATATCCATATGGATCAATCCTCCCTCCTTAGGAAGAAATGGTATCCATTTCGTTGAGGTCCCCCATCAGATGAGGAAATTTCTATTGAATTTGGCCCCGGGTGAGCCACTTGCCTTGGTGCAGGAGTTGCCCTACTTTGATGGTTCGATAAAGCTGGATCATTTGCTATCGAGTTCCCTTGATATGTGTGTCCACAATATGATCATTGGATTCTTGTTGTATGTAGTCAAGGTTGAGCTCTGTTGGTGTCAGTTGTTCTGTTACTTTTGAGGTGTCCAATAATGGTGGGAAATAAGGGTGAAGGAGATCCACGTTGAACACTGGGTGCATGCCAAGGAAAGGAGGAATGTTGAGATCAAAATAATTATCCCCCATGGCCTTGGTGATGGTGTATGGCCCATAATAGAGTGGGTGAAGCTTTTGATGGGGTCCTTTAAGGTGTTCTTTCTGCAAGTGCAACCAAACTTTTTCTCCCACCTGAAACTTATGTGGCACCCGATGTTGATCATGGCGTTGTTTTTACTTGTCATTGGACTTCTGTAGGATATCCTAAACCTGTTGGCAGATGTGCTATATCCTCTCAATGAGCTGGGTGTCTTTGTCAGCTTTAGTTGGAGCAGGATATGAGTCGGTCGAGGTGACCGCAAGGGTAAGTGCAACATCTATGGGACCCAATGGTTGGAATCCCAACCCCACCTGAAAAGGGTTGTGGTCGATTGAGCTATGAAGGGATCAGTTGTATCTATTCTATACATAGGGAATGATCTCATCCCATGTGTGGGAGTGATTTTAATTATACATGCGAAGGATATCCACAATCATTCGATTTACAACCTCGGTTTTGTCATCTGTCCAGGGGTGGAAGGCCATGGATTTAGTGAGCTTGGTGTCTAGCAGTGACCAGAGGCTCAACCAGAATGTGATGAGAAATTAACTATCTCAATCTGAGACAATGGTTTGTGGGATTCCAAAATGTACCCAGGCTCATTCAAGGAAGATCTTGGCAGTGGCCTCTACTGTGATTCTCTTCATATAGGCAACCAGAATTGCCATCTTATAAAAGATATCAACAACCACAAAAACACAGTCATTTCCCCACTTGGTGGATGGGAGGCCCGAAATTTAGTCCATTAAGATGGATTCCCATGGCCTGTTAGGAGTAGGAAGAGAGGTGTATAGGCCTTGTTTCTTAGTGGTCGGTTTGGCAATAGCCCAGGAAGTGCAGGACTTGATATACTTGCTAACCTCCTGTCAAAGTTTCGTCTAGTAGAATTTTTTTTTATTATCGCCACTGTATTTTTGATGTCGAAGTGTCCTTCCACCCGACTGTAGTGGGCTTCCTAGATCAGGTTCTCTTTCTCACTTGATTGAACATAGATATGGCCCAGACGACACAACAACCCATCTTGAAGATGGAAATTATCGAAAACTTCATTTGCACCCAACATTTGGTAGGTGGTGGCTAAGTCATGGTATGTCTCAAAGAGTTGGGTCCATCCATAGGTCTCATGGCCACAAAACTCTAGCACCGTGGTGAGGGCCACGACTGGCTGTCTACTGAGGCAATCAAAAATGTGATTGGTGATTCCTATTTTATACTTGATGTTGAGGTGGAATTGCTACAAGTATGTGGACCACTTTTGATGGCAGTCATTTTTAATTTTTTTCTGTGTTTGCATGAACTGCAGTGGCTTATGATCAGTATGGATGACTATCTACTTCCCAAGATTGTAATGTCTCCACTGGCGGTAGGATTTCACAATGGATTACATTTCTTTGTCGTAAGTAGGGTACTTACGAACAATATCTGACAATGTCTCACGATGACAGGCCACGGGGTGGTTGTGCTGAGTGAGAACACTGCCCACAGCATAGTCTGAAGCATCTGTCTCGATCTCAAAGGGATGATGCAGGTATGGTAGTGAAAGTACTGAAGCTGAGAACAAGCATTGCTTCAAATCATCAAATTCTTGTTGTTGGGACCGACCCCATGAAAATTTCTCCTTACCACCACCCCTATTTATTTGGCTGAGGGCCCATGCAATATGGGAGAATCCCAACACGAATCTGTGGTAGAAATTGGCAAGACCTAAGAAGCTTTGAAGCTCAATGAGTGTGGTTGGGTTTGGCCATTCACGGATGACTTGGATCTTGGTTGGATCCACATGTATGCCATGTTTATTAATGATGTATCCCAGGTAATGGACATTGTCCATGATGAAGGAGCATTTTTCCAAGTTGGCGTATAGATTGTGCTGTCGTAGGGTGTGCAGAACCTGTTGAATATGCTGCAAGTGTTCAACCCAAGTCTTACTGTAAATTCGAATGTCATCTAGATACACCACTACAAACATATTGGTGAATGGTCGCAGGATATCATCCATCATCCTCATGAAAGTGGCTAGACCATTTGTCAAACCAAAGGGCATGACCAACCATTCAAAAGGGACTTCCTTTGACTTGAAGGCGGTCTTCCATACATATGTATGTTCTATCAGGACCTGGTGGTAGCCAGACTTCAGATCAATCTTACTGAAGTATTTGTCCCCTGTGAGTTGATAAAGGGGGTCGTCGATTCGGGGAATCAGGTACTAGTTTCTGACTATGATTTTATTCAGAGCCTGGTAATCAATACAGATTCACCAGGTTTCATCTTTCTTTTGTACCAGCATGATTGGACTCATGCAAGGTGATGAGATGAGATGGATGTGCCCCTTTTGGAGAAGTTCTTGGATATGTCTCTTGATCTCCTCATTCTCTAACAAAGAATGATGATAGGTTGGCCCATTGGGAATCGGTGCGTCAGGGGTAAGATCGATGGGGTGCTTGACCTGGCAGTGAAGAGATACCCCTGTAGGTGAGGAGAAGATATATGAGTATTCTTCCACGACCTTATATACTTCCTTCTGTTGTGTGGAGAGGTCGGCCACAAAGACCTTGAATGTGGCAGTGATATTTCTCTTATTCTGAGATCGAATCACGAAGAAGAAAAAATTCCCCGTCTGAGAGATGACCTTCCTTCATTTCTTAGCAGAGATCAAGGAAATAGCACTAGGTTGGACTACCTTGGGTATCCTGTACAGTTTCCTGTTCAAAGTAATAATAACACTACGATGCCTAAACTCATATACAACATGATGTTTCCATAAATAAGGTTGGCCCAAAATAACATCACAAACTTCGAGAAGAGAAACATCACACAATACCTCGTATTTGAAGGACTTGATATCGTATGATAGTCGACACTGTTGGCTGACACAGAGATCACTTCCTTGGCAGAGCCATCCAATGGTGTAGGGTTGTGGGTGCGGCGTTGTTGGTAGGGCCAACTGCTTGACGACCTCTACTGAGATGAGGTTCTCCTGGCTACCGCTATCAACGATGAAGTGCAGCGGGGTGTCTTTACCCACATATGTGAATGGAAGAGGTGCTTTCCTTCTTTTGGCTCATCTGGTTCACTAGGCTGGAGCTTGGTGGTAGCAACGGTGGCACTCAATTCCATGTCAATGATCTGTTTTCCCCTTTTTGGTTTTCGCTCAGAGTTAAAATCCACATATGATTCATAGGATTTCACTTCAGCCACCAACGACTGCTTTGAGCGGTAGTCAACAGTGTTATGCCAAGGGCTCTTATGGAAGTCGCACCGCTTCCCAACATATTTCTTTGTCTTTCCAGTGTCATTTTCTTATGACTTGGACTAGTTGTCCTAATACTATCCATATTTTCTCTGTCCTTTGTTCTGTGGGTTGGGGCCTCCCTTTCCTGGATTTTGTTGTGAGGGGTTCCTAGGCCCAAATAGCCGCGTCTTTTATTTGAGCTTCTGCTCGATTTTGACAGCATATCGGTAGGTCGATCCCAAGGATGATATGTCCAGAAATTCCATTTCAGTATGGATGTATCTATGTAGAGCACTGTGGTACTTGAGTACCAGATCACGCTCCAAATCTTTGATACCCATCTTGGTGTGCAAGCTATGGAATATATTTGTGAAATATGGCACTACTTGGTCTCTTTCTTTCCGCAGTGTGGTCCATTTGGTATACATGTCCTCATATCTTCTGACAGGGTATTATTCTTCCTTAATAAAATCCCTAAAGGATTTGCAGGTGGCCATGACTGAAAATACTGAGGGTTCCTCTGTTTCCTTTTGATCACAAAAAGTCTCCCACCAATCTTTGACATGGGGAACGGCTTTGAGGAGCACAAAAGTAATCTTTTCTCTATTCAAAAAGTTATGGACATAAAAATACCCTTCTAGTAGATTCAACCACTTGTCTACAACATCTGGATTTATCTGACCTTCAAATATAGGAATATTTAAGTTTATTTGTACCTTGAAGGGGGTGGCACCTCAATTTGAAGAAGATGCGTCACCTATTGGTAGTCGCTGAAGAATTTGCACGAAACTATCCATCATCAAGTTCCTTTGTTGCATGAGGAATTCCTCAATCAACAGTTTGAAAGGATCTCCTATCCCGTCATCTTTCTTTTCTCCTGCCATGAGAGGTCTCTTGGGCATGTGAGATATTTTGTCCTCAAGAGAAACAATCTCGAGACCCAACTCTTTGTACTCCGACCTTGTTGGGGACATGCATTAAGACGACAAGGAGAAGATTTCTCTGATACCATTGATCCATATTTTATGAGAAGAAAAAAGTGAATATAGATTATTAACAGGTTCTTAACACAAAATAACAGAGATATATTAAAATTGGTTTTCTATTCAATAACGAAATAAGATGAAAACTGTAAAATGCAACAGAAACAAGCTTGTTGGAATGGTGGCGACTTATATATGAGAAGATATGCGACGGTTGTGCTCATTAATAACAAGATAATTAAAATGAGGCTCTAAAGGCCTTTTTATAATAAGCAGGAAGGTCAAAAACCCTAGACATCCAAAAACCTAACCGTAGGAGATGAAGCGCCAAAAGTCATGTGGGCCCCGTTTGGGTAAGTTAGTACATCAACTTCCCGTGGTTGTAACTTTTGCATACGATCTTCATTTTAGGTGTATGATAGCCCATTGGAAAGGTATCATCTAGGAGATTCATTTTGGTCACAATAATGAACGATATTGTATATTGCAAACCTGTTGTCCCAAAAAACATCGTTTAGGGCCTCAAAACGACTCTGGAAGTGAAAACTGCTAAAAATAGTAAATTACCAAAATTGCCAGAAAACTATTTTGAGCCAATTGGAAAAGGTGGGTGGCCACCGATATCCATCTGGATCATTTGGTCACTCTTAGGCTCTCAGGGTATCCTTCCATGGCTTCAATCTTCATCGATTGTTCTAAGGCATCTGTTAACATAGTTATCCATTGTTGCGTTAGCGGAATCCGAGTCAGAGGTAGTAACCCCTAAATGTACCACTCCCTTTTATGTTATTCATGGATTGGATGTTCCAACCTCCCCATGGAAGATTTAAAATTATGGTTGTACTCCCAGGCTGATTCACCTTCCCACTGCTGGATCTTGTGCAACTCAAACAAAGCCTATTGTTCTGACTGAGGTAGTTTGAACTCTGCTATGAACCTCATCTGTACCTGGCCAAGTGTGAACGCTTGACCTTGCATCCTTGGCACTCCCGGATCAATTATCTTCATGTACCACTTGAGAGTGTGACCTATCAAGGTAGTCTGGAACTTGACCATCTTATTTACATTTGGAGTCCCTCTAGATCTCTATATTTCTTTGTACAGTAACCAATGCTTCTCAACGTCTTCATATCCCTTACCCCAAAATTTTGGGTATTGGGAAATCGAAAATCTTGCATGGCCATTCATTGATAATCTTGTTGTTCCTATCAATATGAACCCTAACAGTCCTTATTGTGATCTACCAGGGGATCCCAATATTCTCCCTGTGCTTGCAATTCCTGGTTGTGACTAACTAATTAATTGTACTGGAACAGAGCTAGTATGAGAAGGTAGTATCAAACTTACTGCTTGTATAGAATACACTTGGGGTATGGGTGATTCAGGGCTAGTGCCACTAGCTTCAGGGAAGTTTTCTTTGATCTAGGGGGTCTCATTTGTTTCCACTGGGACGATCTCTTCGGTCGGATTCCTGATCTCTCCTGCTATCGGGGTTGAATCTTCTCTTTCTTCTCCAAGATTCATGTCGGCTTATTCCTCTCTTACGTATGCACCTTCACCTTCTTGTCCCACCTCCTGGGACTTCTTTCTCTTTGTTCTTCTCTCTTGGTCAATATTTGACTTACCAGTCATTTTTGTCTTCTCATCTTCTGTAGTTCTTCCATCTGTATTTCCTCTACTTCTCCTGATCCACCTTCTTTCCTCAACTTCTCGAGTTGTCTTGTTGCTTTCTTGATCTTTCCTTTCAACCACTTCTCAACTATGGCGGCTCTCTTCAAGGCTCGCTCATCTCTTGAGTCAATTTCTTGTTGTTTTCCCCCCATTTGTCAAAGAACCCTTCCCCTCTCTCATCCCATGACTATCTCCTCACCTCACCCTACCCCAAGCGAGGGTGTTTACACCGCCATCTCAGTAGGGCACATCGTCACCATCCCTTCCTCCATCAAGAAAACATTATTCCACAGGGGGATTTCTCTCAATAGCCTTCCCCTTGCATCTTTCTTGAAAATTTCCTCTGCCCACAAGAAACATTGGTGGCTCTCAGTTGTAAATTTGATTATGTATCCCTCTACTGTGGTGCTAACCCATAAATCCACAACTCGTGTAACTAGACAATCCAGCCTCTGAAGTGTTGCTAAATTTTTAGTATCCCATGCGCAGATCCTCTTAACTCTCCCTTGTAACTCTGGAGCTTCTTGGAGCCTCTTTATATAGTAGAAAAATTCTTTCGAGAATTTAACCCAGAAAATCTCGTATTGGTCTCTTGATCTTTCTGAGTAGAATATTTATTCGTGAGTGTCTTCCACCTATTTTCTCCTCAGTTCCACTTCTTTCCATATGAAGGCATCATAGTTCCTTTGCCATCACTGATCAATACCAGATCTATGGATTGGCAGAAGCATTCTCCCTACAGGTTCCATTTTAATGTAGGTCTCGGCAACGGAACCATTTTTTTGGGGCAAGTTTGATCAGACCAGGGTCCTTCTCATGTTACCAACAAAAGGTACTGTGTAGTATAGAGCACTGGCATTTTCATATCCTCCGAAGAGAAGAAGTCTCACCCGAAGCGATGTTGAGATATATAGATAGGGAAGGGTAGGGAAAAGACTTAAGAGGATCCATAGAGCCTTTAGGACTCATTCCTGATATTGCGCAAGAGACATGAATAGATCTGAGACATACATGTGAAATAATCAAACCTACTTATGTTGCGAGCAAGCATTTAAATGTAGAACCATCAAATAGAACTCATAAGCCATAAGGAAATGTCGTAATGCATAAGTAAACACATAGAGACACATCACATTTGAAAATTTAGGTCCTTCTTCATATTATCTTTAGAATCCTTCTCTGATTACAGACTCAAAATTACATAGTAGTGTGTTGTACAGACTCTTGGCTCTAGACTCATGTCGCAGAGCTTCAATTCTCAAAAGTGATAGATCCCATTGATTGCAGACTCAAGACTTGACTTAGTTTGACTTACAACAATCATCAACAACTAACCTGACTAACCCAACCCAACCAACCAACCCTTTTAAAATTATGTTCATCCCTATATATAAGTTGGGTTGTGTCTTCCTTCTCGGCTTGCACGCTTTCTTGTTCTGTTGCAACCGTTTGTTTTTAGCTGGAGTTGAGCTGACTTTCACAACCTCTTTCTGTTTCTCTTTCTCTAGGCCTCTGATGAATCTTGCGCAACTCGTGCTTATTCAAAACTTGCGCGATTCCTTATCCCAAAAACAAAGGGCCCAATAGCCCACACTAGGTGAACCACATATATTTGTGTCTGTATTATATTGTGTATCTTTTGTGTTTTATTTCTACATTTGTTTTATTTTATTGCTCCACGATCCTGTTTTGCTAACAGATATCATTGAATTCTTAAGTATAGGAGTTGCACCACGGGAGTTTAGTATTGCGCAAAATAAAACTCTGGTAGTCGGAGCTATAGACTATCAAGTCATTGCAGGTCATTTATATAATATGGGTGTAGACATAATTTTGAGAAGTTGTGTATTGGAACATGAACGAACCAGGGTTTTAACAAAATCTCATGAAGGCATATATGGAGGAAATTTTGTGGGAAAAGATATTGTGTAGAGGTTTTTACACATAAAAAATACTCACTTTGATAGTGTCGCAAGTGTCATCATTACAAAGGTCACAAGTGTCGCATTTTGCTCACAAGGTCACATGTGTCGCATGTTGCTCACAAGTGTCACATGTGTCAAAGAAAGCATGCTGCCATGATGCCTATGTCATGTCTATAATGACATGAGAAGGACACTTGAAACACATCAAACATTTGATTTGGAAGAGGAGAAATGAGTCAACATGCTTACAAACCTTTTTCCCTCTAAAAGCACCTCAAAAAATAAGTTTTTGGAGGGGAGCGCTCCCCTATACCTCTTCTGGGATTGTTGGCGCTCCCCCTTACACTGGTTGGGAGAATTATAAAGATCTGGCCATTTTGAGGGAGATTTTGTGTCTTTAGGAGTGTTGGCACCCCCCTTAAGCCTACTGGGGAGCCCTACAACGCTCTGATGGCCCTTTTGAGGGAGCGCTACCTATTCTGGGCAACAGTTGAGTTGTTGAGATGAATGGGGGAAGGATCTTTTCATTCTTAGAAGGTAGTTGAGCTCGAATCCCTAGTCCATCCATGTTCTTAGGGAATATACTCAAATGAAAGAGGCAAATCCTAAACTTCCCCAAGGATATCTCAAGTGGTTAAAGCCTCCCCAAGGCTATATAAGAAAATCTTTGTAATGGTGAAAGGGGATTGAAAAGGAGAATCACACCAAACTTATGATCTTATAAGTGGTGCTGGAAAAGAGACATTTTGGAAGAAAGAGACCTATGATAGCATAGGGAGAAATCATTGAAGCTATCATCATTCAAATCATGGATATTTTGAGCAAGGGTTAGACAAGAAGGACTTGATGAAACTGCTGCAATTCATCTATGGTTGTAAGCAATGTTCTGTCCTCATTAATATAATTTGCTTGGCCTGTTTCTTTCTAATTAATGTTCAATCTCACATGAATTTTTCTCTTTAGTAGATAGACCTATTTCAGACTAATCTTGATAGATTAGGAAGTGGTCATACTTTGTTTGTCTACAGGGCTTATTGAGGACCCAAAGATTGGAGCTCAACTCGGAGCGTACAGGGACAAACACTGGTAAAATGTACTTATTTTCTCCTTCCTTATCACACACTAGTCCACCTATATCTAAAAGGAATTCAGTGACCATGATAAGAAATTTCTTTCTTAGATTTAAGAGTCTATCTCTTTGAGGCGATCTACCTGTCCGCAAGGAGATGTTCCTTCAACAGAAACTGGCGACTCCACTGGGGATAATCGAATCGAAACTTTTGGTTTTGATTTTTCCTCATAGGACTTGTATTAACATTTTTTTTATCAGGCCTTTTTCACCGCTTCATATCTGATTGCACTTTCTAATTGACTCTTTACCCCATCACACTCAGCTTGATTGTCAAAATTCCATTGAAATTTTGGGTTTTTTGGACTTTTTGTGAGTTTTTTGAGCCTGGATCCCCCCTTCCCATGTTAGTAGAGCACCATCACTCCCTGGAAGTATTAGACAGAGATTTATAATTCTCTGGTGGCCCTTATACCAGAGAGCCAACACTTTTTGCCCAAAATCTCTTCAAAAATTGCAATTTTTAGAGGTCCAAACCTTTTTTTTCTCTTGTTGAGCTGCTTTGTGATTCAATGATTCTTCCTTTGACCTTTGAAATGCTTCCTCCTAAGAATTAAACACCTTTTTGTTCATATTTTATGCCCTTCTTCATTCTTTTTGAGTTTTTGCTGTTGAGAGCTTGAAATCGATCCGCTGCTTTTTTCCTCTCCTATCCGACTGAGTAGGAACTCTAGTGAAGGACATCTGAAGTCTGTAACTCTTCTCATTTGGTTATTTGAGGTCATCTGATCCAATCTCTCTCTCCTTCCTTTTGCATTTTTTATTTTCTTTCTCTTGTTTGATTGCAAAAGGGTGTGTTGTTTGTGTGAAATCTGTGTTTTCTTATCCGAATCTCCTTGATCTGAAAGGGTAGTTGGCAGGAGAAATTTTGCATTAAATTGATTATAATTCGCATACAAACGACAAAAGTACATCTTAGTGATTAGTTTGCATATTAGTTTACATTCCTGAAATGTTGTAGCATCATATTGGATTTGATTGAGAACAAAATTGATTGAGGGCATTCCTTATCAAGTGTTTGATAGTGAAAACGACTCTTCCTCTTTCCCTTAAATAGGTATTCATTGAAAAGAAATGATTGCTTATCATATTTCATGCATATTTTTGGGAATTGAGTCATCATTTCATAAGTTTCAATATCGTACACCCTCTGAGTAAACAACAGCCATTAAAATCAACGCTTAATTAAAATTTATCAGAACTTTTACATCTTTGTTAGCAAACCTACATTAGTTTAAGGTGTAAGGCTTTGGAATAGGTTGAAAGGATAACTTTCCAAAGCTATCAAACAAACTTAGTATCTTGCGCTAGGGAGAGTCAAATCCAATTTTCGTATTGTCTTGCTGGGATCCCCCTCTCACACAGGGGTTATGCATGAGGTCGCATTCGGGTGAGTTACGGAGATTATCTCTCCATGGTTCAACTGTTTGTAGTGGTCGGATCGTATATTGGGGGTCACTGGAAGGTATACCCACGATTATGTGTGGGAGCCTTTCAAGTTGATTTCGGACTTGTTATCCTGCCCATACGTTCCTAATGGATTGTTGACTGTACCCTCCCAGGGGATGACTACGAGTTGGTGACCTTAGTAGCCACAATATTTAGGGTCTCACACAAGGTGACGGTGAAGGGAAGTCTCACTGTACTTGGAATAGACATTGGTCAAACTCACTCAGGCTCCTTGGAGGGTAAATCCACAATTACTATGTGGAAGCTTGCACCAAGGCGTAAGTCCGTTAAGCAGGTCGCCAACGTAACTGATCCACCTGCTCTATCCCCGCCCCTTCCTATTTTGATCTTGCGATGTTGGATTTCATCACCAACTAGTCATTTCATTGTGGGAAGGTTTTGTTTGATTGATTGCTTCTCATATTCATAGCGTGTGTTGTTTGTTTTACTTAGTGGACCTTAGGTCGAGTCAGTGATAATGGAATCGAATCCTGGGAGTACCAATGGAGGAACCCCTTCTTCAGGGGAACCTTATACCTTTCCTTCATTTGGAAACTTTGGTCCTCCATATGTTGCCACACCAAGTCTTCCAGGACTCACTATTGGATTACCAGTTTGGTTGTTCCCCACTCCGGTGATCCTGAATACTCCCAATGTTTCAATTGCACCTAATACTTTGGATGTCAATACACCACCCACACATCAACCTCATGTCGACTCTTCACCTTCTTTGTCAATCAAGTCTCCTTCCATTTCTCCTTCTTCGCCTAGTGAAAGCTCTAAAGCAAGTAGCCAGGTTGATCAGAAGAAGAAGAAACAGAAAGAGAAGAAGAAGAAGAACCCAAAAAGGACAAAATCCCCAACAACATCAGATGTTGGCTCTAAGAAACCAACTAATGTTAATAGTACTGGGAGTGTTGATGAGGTCAACAAGATTAAAATGAAGAATCCAAAACCCAAATTCCCTTGCAACCTTTGTAAGGGTGGCCACTTTCGGAGGGATTGCCTTGGTCTTACCCAGGTCTTAGAAATGTGGTCCTCCACGTCATCGGCCTCTATCGTTCATGTCGATGATACCCTGTCAATTAGTGATGTTCAGGTTGGTAAGAAGAAGCAAACTGTCAAGTTCCCTTGCATGTTATGTAAAGGTAATCATTACTCTCACCTTTGTCCTCGTATGGATGAGGCTTCTTCTCTTTTG
>JZKD02S1694996.1:496571-507031 GCA_000966675.3 Picea glauca | reverse complement strand
GTATATATAGGTCTCTTCACAAGGTAAAACTTCCTTGTGGATAATATCAAATTGTTTTACATAATCTGGGAGATATCCCAAAATCACCTAAACTAAGAAAATAAAATGCAAGTAATATCTTTGAAACATCCCCTAACTGCTCAACAACTCAATTGCAATTTTGAATTTACCTGCAATAGAACACAAGTATCAAATTAGAAAGATATTTCAGTAACAAAACACTAAAAAATTGATTCTACAGACTTAGCTACAGAATCATCTGATTCTGTAGCTAGTCTAAAATAGCAAACAGGACCAGATAGAAATCAAACGAAATCTTTTAAAACAATCCAATTTAAATTTTCTTTTAATGAAGATTAAAATCGAATTACTAATGGTTCAAGCAAAATTATCATTCAAATCAAACCAAATCGAAAAGGATGCAATCGAAACAGGATAAGAATGCTCTGCTTTTTAATTGCCATAGAATCGGGTCAAATAATAACCACATTGTTTCACATCCAAATGAAACTACAAGTAAATCGTATCGTATAAGATACGGTGTAATCAAAATCGATATAGTTATAATCGAACACCATCATAATCGATTGGTTACGACTATGCATAAAATTCATATTGTTTTAATCAAATACCAAACTGTTACGATTATAGTCAAAATGAAACATGCATAACAGCATCCACAAAACTTTTCCATAGACTTCGTTCGCTGAGTGTCACACAGTTAACATATATGACCAAAATAATGGTCGTAACCATCATTGACTCGTTATAGTCATAACATTGATATCATTCAATCAAGTGTAAAGATAGGTAAACTGTTTCGATTGTATTCAAATGAAATCATACTCAATGAGTATCGACCCAACGACTTTCGTTATTGATCACCACACAGTCAACAGATAGGAGCATGATAGAATCAACATAATTCATAATATAAACTGGGTAAATAATCAAAACGAATATGGATGAGTTTAATTATAGAAACAAATCGTGAGACTGGATACAGTTAATTTCGTTCCTCAAATCGGATTCAAACGATATATTTGTTGCAATCTGATGACATGGTCAAACAAAACAGTCTGAATCGATTTGGTTGGGTGTAACAACTACGATTCATATCTATTCGCAATTCGGTCATGCAATAACAGAATGGTATTTGAATTGGTCAGAAGACATACAATCACAACAGTTAACCAAAATTGCCAACCATATCGCATAGAATATAACCAATTCGAAATGAGATATTGACAGTTTTCAAAATTGGAATACCAAAAACAACCCGTGTTTAGAAAATATTGACAACTTCAATAATTGACAGAGTATTCAGTTCAAACCAAATCGAAACAATCAAATCTATCCCACGATCAATCGAATCAAAAACCAAATCCAATCAGAACTCAAACGATAATGAAAATTGATTTATCAAAACCAAAATTATATACAAAAGTGCGTGCTTATGCGACAAAGCAGATCCATGATATAAACAAAGTTTATGAGTATGTCATATAAATAGGTGAAAGTCATACCAGTCAGGTTATTCGAGCTACAACAATTTTGAATTGACGACTGTTGTAGCTGACTCCACGTTCTTAAACAAAATTGAACCTGTTGTTCATTGTTTCTTATCAGTGGATGGCATCTTTTCTTTTTGACTGGTGAGATTTGCAACTTGATCCTCCAGAGTATGAATTCTGGACTGCAGCATTGGCACATCAAGGTAATACCTTTCCAACCATGAGCCACACTGATCACATGGTGGAGCAGCTGGTTCGGCTAGAGCAGGAGGGGGTTTTGAAGAGTCACCGGGGGTTTCACAAGTCATTGTGATGCCTAGATAATTAGGGTCACTTCGCAAGAAAGGTGGTAGGTTCTTCACAAAATCATATGCAGGTTTATCACATAGACCTTCAGAATAGGGATACTCACTCGCCAGGTAACGTTCAACCTCTGAGTCAGAATCTTCACTCACCATGATAGGGTCAGGGTTGACAAGTGCTTTTGGTTTGTTTATTGCCATGCGAGAGATTAACTGGGCGTTCTTCTTACCTTTAGAATTGACTGTGGGTTTGGATTTAGGCCTTTTAGCCATGGGTTTAGCAGCTTCAACATTTTTGGTCACAGAACCGGGTAGATCAATAGGAGAATCGGGTAGGGGTTTAGGTAACAGAGCACTGTAAGGCACAAGAGGTACTGATTTGCACTCACTCACCACAGGTTTGTCAACCTGTGGTGGGCTTGAGTCACCAAAATTATTGCGTTTAAGAAAATCCTCCCAACAATCTCGGTGTAACCCCAACTTACAAACTATAAGCATTTTAATTAACCCAAAATGAAAAAGATTGTTATCAGACTGGTTTTGTTTGTACCTTTTAGACATTTTAAATAGACTCCTATGCAAGTAGTAAGGCATATTAAGCTCATAGCCCATGAAAACCATCAGTAGCCGAAGGTGGTACAAGAACACGAAACCATACCTTCCCTTGCAGGTAATGAACTGCTTGGTTACCATGAGCAAGTCGTGCCAGCGCTGCTTAATCATATTTGCGGGCAAACCCTTGTCACAAGAACTCACCCTTCGTGACTGGAAGAGTAATTTCCATGGGACATCTTCCACTTTGCAATTTTTTGACCATCTCTGTCCGACAGCAGGTAGACCGGTAGCCAAACTGAGAAATTGCTCATCAATTTCTAACTACACATCCCCAACCTTGGCTCGACAGCCATCAAAGGTTAATGTGAATTGTCGAGCCACGCTAGGGTTATAGCCATCAAATGTTTGTATGAACAGGAGCCATACGAACTCTTCAAGGTCACTGTAAGAACCATCGAACATCAACAATGCATGGCTACCATTGGGTTCAGCCCTTACGACCGGAGCCATGGTGCGGGTGCATGGTAGGGTTTGGATTGAACACAACAATACATAGGGGCAAAAATCGTTATGGCTAACAGCTGCAAGCGCTCAAAAGGGAATGCATTAATGTATGTGTGCGAAGGTGGTGGTATTATCACCGCCATGCAGCATATTAATGGCACAGTATAGTGCTATTCAATCACTCATCATAACGTTTAAACCATACTAATTGGCCAACCCGAAATTTCGAGCAGTGGATAATCATATCAACGTGCCATTAATCAATGTAAAACCAAAACCATATATCAATGCACCATAGTATAATTCAAACCAAAGTAAAATCCAAATGTTTCACCAACGCACCATGTGTATAATCAAACATTGCCATTCAATATGACATCAAAATCATATGTGACCCATGCGTTTGTTGCATAATCCAATGTTTTGATCAAAAGTTTTTTAAACATGGTGACAATAGATAAAATCGATAAGTCAAGAGCTTATGGTAATAAGGATCATACCATATAAAAACATTTAATTCACCATGACCCCTATATAATCAAGTATAATTCATCAATCAACATGCTCAATTCCTTATCAATAAAATAAAAATCAAGTTGCGCAATCAGAGTGATAATAGGAAAATGGACATAATTCAAAAAATAAACCAAAGGTAAGTACCAATCAGAATATCAATGAGAAGATCATGACAGTCCAAATAATGATGGAGGAGTTTTCACGCTTTCAGTCGTGAAAAAATAAATCGAAACCAATTTGCAAATGTCGCATGAAATAAAAATGTCTTCTGTTTGCAAAATGCGACAGAAATTTGAAGTTCAAGAGACATAGGTGTAGGCAGCTTTAAGGGCAATTGAAAAAATTAAATTGGCTGCCAACAACGCCTTAGGAGGAATAAATGTAGCATGCAGAAAAAGAGGAAAAGAAACATGCATGAGGAAAATAAATGTGGCGCGCATGCATACAGGACTAACTATATTAGGGTTGGGGATTTTGACAAATATTGTAATGACAATAAGCCAATAGAGTAGTATAAATAAAGACCTGGGAGGTCTAGGTCGGGGTTGGTTGTTGTGGTTAGTATTGTGGGTTCAAAAGATATTGATTGTAGTGATTTTTGTTATGGTTATTGTGGTAGAGTGGAATAAGCTAGTTTTTTACAGTTAGGTCATAGGGTGAGGAGCCTAATGTGATATAGTCAACCTACTAGAGGGTACTTATCCTCACTTTTGATTGTAATATTGAATATGTAATGCGTACAGCACAAATTTTGTAGAAGAATGAATAAAATAGTAGAGAATCCATATATTTGTGGATGTAGCCCTAGGAGGGAGTGAACCACAATAAAATATTTTGTCTATGTGTTTTTAATGAATTATTTTACTATTCTATTGATCATTAGCTAAAGGATGAATGGTTAAAACTAGTTATAACAACATGCATGCATAGGTTTAAAGGTGAATGAATCATAGAAGTATATGAATGATTAATGATGATGATGAATAAGGAAAATAATCTAAACGCCATCCACACTCATTCCTAGAATGAAAACACACAAGTATTATAGTGCCCCATAAATCTATCTCAAGTGATACTACATTGTGTAATTTGCATTCAGTGTTTTCTTCTGGTTTACTAGGAGGGATGATAGTTTTGAGGGTTTTGTTGGAAACCTATTTGATATCATAACCTGGGTAAGTCTAAGTAACCAACAAATGGTTTCTTTGTCAGCTAGAACTGCAGAATATTGAGTGGACGAGATCTGTGGAAAAACAACACAAAGGATGAAAGCATAGAAATGAATGTTCAGGCCATGGAATACATTGAAGGTGGAGATTGAAATATGGTTGAGGAAAATGGAACTCAAGTTTGCATAGAAGGACAAAAGAAACCCTAATTTGAAACCGTACAAGTATCTCAACAAATACATGTTTAGCGACTTTCATGAGGTATGTTTTTGTGATTCCTCACATCTATTGCGCGAGGGGTTATTGAGTTTGAAGGAAAATCACCCTACAAATCAGATCAGACAGCTAGAGTTTCACCCTGTGGATATCGCACAATTACTGCAAGTTAATAAGAAATTTACGCTCGCGGTTCAATTCTAGTTAGACAGTATTGTTGTAGGTTTTATCATTGAATTTGCAGTAGACACCTCGAAGTCATACACTACTACAAAGTAGGATTTTCTGAAGGGACCCATAGGTAGGTACATCAAATCATTGTATACTTCAATCAATATTTTATTGTATGACAAAGGTGTGATGACATGGAATCAAACAACTAAACTTCTTTGCGTGCATGGGGGAAGGGGGAAATCACTGATAGGAGGTTGAGATATGGACAAGGAGATGGATGAGGGGAAGTATAAGGAGTCCATGGACCTAATCATGATGGAATAGGAACAAATAAAGTAGATAATCAAAAAATATGGAAAGACATGCAACGAAAGACCCTACCAATATAATATGAATAACAAGAAGATGGTCATAGCCGACGGAGAGGGCTTAGAGAGTGATGAAGAAGAGGTAGATGATCTCCAAGATGTGGATAATATTGCAAAAATACTATATGCAACATACGAAAGGAAAAAAAAGGTCCAGGGTCAGGAACATAAGGCATAACTCCACTCCAGATCACCATCAGTGTGGAACCTACAATCCCATGTGTGATTAATACACCTAAAAGAAAATTATCATTTAGAAAAATGAATTTTAGTGGAAGAGGAGAAACAAGACAAGGGTCCAATCAGGTACAATCAACTAAGGGAGAAAGTTCATGAAGTAAAAATAAATTATCTATAGCAGACAGAGGCAGTAGTTCAACATGGTTCAAAATGGCAGGACAAGATCCCATGATCATATTACCACAGTTTCAAAGAGAGGCATCACAGGACCCTGAAAATAATTTATTCATTTTTGAAAATATCTGGGAATCAAAGAAGATCACATATAAGGATACAAGACTCACGCAATTAGCTATCACACTAAGAGACTGCGCGTTGGACTGTTGGTTTTTCTTCATATGAGATATGATCAATATATTATTACAATGATGAGTGTTATATAGATAGGGAACATATGGTGACCATCCATGGAAGGATGCGTCCCTTGAATAATAAATAATTAATTATTATTATCATGTACTTATTATATATGATATTTAATAATCAATACTTATAGTATTAATTATTATTCTAAGAGAATGTCTTCCCGATTTTGTCCAAACATCAACACTCCCTCTCAACGAGGGATACATTATGAAACATGACAATCTTGTCTTCGAAGTATGCAAACTTCACCCTAGACTCATGAAACTTGTTTGTAAGTCTTGGGAGACATCTCCCTCCCACCTGAACCGAGGAGAAACTCCTTCTTTGGCTCTCCCTCTGAGCCAATTAACTCTCTGTAAGATTAGTCTCACTTTGGGTCTACATGTAATAGCATATAGCATATTGAGTCTTTATCATTCCTTCTCAAATCACCATGACTACGACAAATACCACACCAGGATATTTCACCACAAGTACACAAGTATGAGTGAATGTCGAACTAATGCTAACTAACATGTGGATATCAATTCAAGCACCTCGAGTCTATATTATTCCTTGTCATGATTAAGGATGGACTATGCCTGGGACCATTTACCACAAGTGTACCTTTATGATAAATGTATCCTATCTCCCTTGGTCTGCAACCCAATCTAGTAGAAGTTATGCCCGATGTTGAAACATCAGCACTCCCTCTTAGCTAGGGAAGTATCTTTCCATAGTAGTACACAATTATTGTCCAAAGACACACAATATCCACAAGTGGTACACAACCACCATAGTAGTAAAAGGTTTGTCACACATGGAACTCCCATGTGGACTTCTAGAGGTTACTCCCTCTAGGAACAATTAGGGTCAACTCCCCATAGTGTGATATGTCAAGGGTCAACTCCCTTGACATGTCCTCAAGTTCTCTCCACATGGGACGATAGGCTATAATCCCAAATGCGCTTATCCCTTCTCGAATAAGTTTCCTCATAGATCAACTCAACTCAATTCATAGAGGAGTACAATCTGGAGAAAGTTTGTCAAACATGTCACTCCATGTGGACTTCTAGAGGCTACACCCTCTATAAACACTAGGGTCAACTCCCATAGTTTATGACGTCAAGGGTCAACTCCCTTGACATGTCCTCATGTTTTCTCCACATGGGACATTGGGCTATAAGACAAAACACACTTATCCCTTCTCGGATAAGTGTCATCACGGATCAACTCAACTCAGTCACAGAGGAGTATGATCTAGAGAATGTCTCAGGAAGATGCAAACATCAACACTCCCTCTCAGTGAGGGAGGCATTCTCTGCCACACCAAGTCTGTCAGGAAAGTACTTGAACTTTGTCCTGGTTTGGTAACAACATCAACAACCTGCTCATATGTAGGAAGGTACTACACCAATACTTCCTTCCTCTGCACCATGTCTCGGATGTAATGGTACTTGATCTCAATGTGGTTTGATTTGTCACGACACACTGGATTATCAAAGATCTTCACAAAAATTTTCTTACCATAATAAATAATGGTGGAATACATCACATGTTCAGATAAATTTGTAAGGAGCTTGTGAAGTGACACTGCTTCAGGGACTATCCTACTTAATGCAATGTACTCTGCTTATGTTGTTCTCAAATCCACAGAAGATCATTTCATGCTACACCAAGAAACCATGGAAGATCCCAAAGTGAAGAAACACTTGAAGGTGCTCTTTCTATCCACTGCGCTCCCTACCCAATCAGAGTCAATATATTATTTCCATATCATATCAATACTAGAAGTATATCTCAGACCATTTCCAACCGTTCCTCACAAGTATCTCAACACATGCTTCGCAACAATCTAGTGTGTTTATCTCAGCTGACTTATAAAATGGCTAAGTGAACTCACTACATAGAAAATATTTGGTCTCTTGTTAACCAGATACATGAATTATCCAATCAGTTATCTATACAAATTAGGATTAATTTCGTCAGAATCGGAAGAAGACACACTTAGTTTCTTCAAATTCATCATCATTGGTGTAGCCACGGGCTTCAATTTCAATATCTCAAACTTATTCAATATCTCAACTGTGTACATCCCTTAACTCAAGAAGATCTCATCAATTCTCTGCCACACCTCTAGTCCCAAGAAGTAATGCATAATACCAAGGTCATTCATCTCAAAATTAGAGGCCAATGCATACTTTCATTCAACAATAAGGCTCTATGTATCGGTGAGAAATAAACCATCAATGTAGAGGACCAAAATTAGGTACTCACCATTAATAGTCTTGTAGTACAGGTTGGGATCGAAAACACTTTTGTTGAAGCCCAAAAATCATCAGGTGTCCATCAATCCTTGCATACCAATCTCGAGGTGGTTGCTTGATTCCATACATCTTCAACCTACACACATGAGACTCATTCTCATGTATCACGAAACCATCTGGCTGCTTAATGTATACTTCTTCCTCAATATCTCCATTGAGAAAAGTTGTATTTACATCCATATGATGTACTCTCTAACCCATGTATGTTGCAGGGGAATAATCATCTGGATAGAAGTGTATCGAGAAATAGGAGAAAATGTCTCCTCATATTCTATTCCCTCCACCTTAGAGAATCCTCTAGAAACAAATCTCATTTTCTACCTCGCGATGATCCCGTCAACTATGTGTTTGATCTTGTAGATCCATTTGGAAGTCACTACAGTCTTCCCCTCAAGTCTCAGAACAATTTCCCACACATCATTATTCATGATGGATTGATACTCCTCCATCATGATATCTCTCCATACTGGATGACTAGTTTCCTCCTCATAATAGGAAGGCTCAAAATGAATGATGTGGCTCATAGATATGACATAGCATGAATATATATAAGGTATATTTATCTCTCAGAAGTTACCATGAGGATTTGGATATCCTTATACCTCTTGCAAAGTCTGATGAGCCCATGCAAGTATCTGCCGACCTACTGCAATATCTCTGGAAACATTAACTGGAGCTACAAGATCAATGGGATCAACTGGCTCAATTGTCTTCCTCTGAAAGGGAATGTCATTTTGGACCTTATTTGACATATAAAGGTTTCCTCATGAAACCAATGTCTAATACATATCAAGGTTCCCTCATGGACTCAATGTCTCACAAGACAAAACAAGGCTTCCTTATGAAACCAATGTATTGGTTCATTCATATGACCATCTTAGGCACATCAGGATGAAGTCTTTGCTCGTCTATGTGTTGAAGCCTAGTTGCTTCATCTGCACCATGTCTCGGATGAAATCCTGTGAGAATCCTCTGAAGCCTCACTTCTTCTATGACTTTCATGATTGGATATGATATATTCTACCTTTGCAATGCTGAGTGTTATAGAATTTTTCTTCCACGAATCTTGACTGATCTCAAGCTGAGGCAGCACCCTCTAGTGTGATTTCTATCAACTGCACTCTCTTCCTAATCAGAACTATATATCTTTGTAGAATTTCTTCATCTTCTGAGACATGTCTTATTGTAACACACTAGTACACTTGCTCTGCTTCAACTTAGTCTTCTCAAATCAAAAGCTGGATTAGGGTGCTTACTACAAAGCATTATTTTGCTCTTTGCTTTGAGAATAGGTTCTCCACTCTCTCTACAACTACTCCCTCTGGGATTTTTCAACTACTCCCTCTGGGACTCTGTAACTTCTAAGCACTAAGACTGAGAGTAGTTTCTCTACTCTATCAACAACTTTCCTCCTCTAGGACTTCTCTCTATGGAACTGGATCCTCCACTCTCTCCTGGAACACACCGATGTGGGAATTCTCCTCGATAATGAAACAATTTATGGCATTTGTCATCATTCTTTGGACATTGAATGTTCCATTTACAAAAATATGAACCAACTTGTCTCACAGGTACTACAAAAACCCTAAAATGTTTGTTCAGTTATATGTGTCTTGAATGGTCAATGTTAACCTTATTTTATTTATGTTTTTCATTCCATCGCTATCTAAATTTTATGCATTGACAACACCCAGATTCAAACCAGATTCTACTATAATCCTTGATGAACTCACTTACGTCTGAAGACATCCTTGTGGAATTCATTGTCCATACATAGGAAGATAGGTCCATTATTCATGCCACACGTTCATTGTCAAGGTTTTAGAAGACCATCATCACTTCTCTCTTGGTATATGGGCGAAGCATAACTATAATTGGGAATCACAAAATTTTGAGGCAATTACCTAGGAAAGTAGTGAGGATCTCACCCCACCCAAAGTTGACTTGGTTAAATGCTAACCACCCTTCTACAGTAGCCTTTCCAGCATCAACATTGGAGGGTAGAATGTGGTTATCATGGTAGTGGTATTCTCCTTCGAACTATTGTGATGTAATTTGGATTCCCTTTAGCCATTTTATCATGCGTCCCCTGATGAATCCATGGAAAATAGTTCTCACCGCAAAACCTTGGTCTAGATGAAAAAGTTCTCCATTATGCATGTAAGCCAATATGACATCACACGTGGGATCCATTGTAATGTCAACATGAATACTTGTCCCATAATCTAAC
>JZKD02S1694996.1:479204-496512 GCA_000966675.3 Picea glauca | reverse complement strand
ATCAGGCCAACTCATAACCCTTCTTTTCAAAAAAACTGTTGAACAACTCTTAGAAAATCCTCTTGTAGAAAGGCCCACGTGCCCTAATCCATTACTGCACGCGCATACACACTGGCTGACCCAAAAAAGCCCGCATGGACCGACAAAAGAATGAAAAAAGGAAAGTTGTCGACGGAACAAAAAGCTATGGGTGAGTTAAGTGAAACTCCCGACCATGCATGGTTGAGGGTTTGTCCAAATACCTAGCTCCTTCTAGCCTATAAAAGAAGGGGTAGGGGTCCCATTTGGAGGAGGAAAAAATATAGCAAAGAAACTCTGCCCATTTATGTATTCCCATTGTCCCAACCCTTTAGCCTTTCCTTGTGCCAAAGGAGATTCAAAGCAAAGAAGTTGGAGGACAGAAGAAGAGGAGCCTAGGATCAGGTTCGACGAGCGGTGGCCAGTCTCAACTTTTGTAAGTTGACTCATTCTAAGTAATAAAGAAAATGCTTTTCCCGTCCCAATTCATGAACTTTTTATAGTTTGATTAGTATATGTTTGGATTTCTAACCCGTTAGTATATAAGTAGTATGCATGCATAGTTGTTTCTTGTATTGGATGTAGGTCATCTTTGGAAGGAGTATTGCGAACAAGTAATCAAGTACAACGGAGGATCGACATCAAACGTCGAAAATGAGGTAGGTTGATATTTCCATGCATTTACTAAGAAAAGGGGATTTAAATCTAGGGATGAAAGTAGAAAAGTAGTTTCTCTTCGGTCATATCTACATGCAAAGTCTGAATTCTATTTGCTACTCCATAGGGAGATTTTACCCCACAACAGAATTGGTGACCGTACAGGGGAGACTCTCTAGGGTTCCTAGAATTTTATTTAGTTTTTGGGTAGTTTTAAAGACTAGTTTTTTTTGCTTGTTTTTTCTTTTAGTTTCTGTAAGGTCTAATCTAGCAGGGAGTCTGGTTTTCCATACCATCTTTCCCTGTCTTTTGCTTGACTGTGTTTTTCGGGACCCACAGAGGTACACGCGGCCTGCACAAGGTCTGCATGCATGTACCCGTGCCCTACACTCTTACAGCCCACGTGTGAACGCTAGCTGTACAAATAGCAGTAGCGTGTAGAATTCAGAGAACTTCAAATCCAGACATCCTCTTCCCTATCAGAATCACACATTCTCAGGGGGTTTTCTGTAATTTTGTCTAAGTCTTGTTTGTTGGCAGTCCTATCTCAGATTTGTTTTGCCTTATCATTTTTTCCTTACATTATTTGTTTTTCTGTTAAAAAGAGAGTTCAAGCCTTCAAGGGATCCTGGTTATCAATATCAGTGGTCTCTTCTTGGTTTTGGGTTCCTTGTTTTCTTTTTTCTCAAAGTTTAGATATACATGTGTCTTGTACAACGTTAGCCCACGTGTACATGCACTCTATCTCTATCCAGCGTGCATTCGCACGCATGTTGTTAAAGTGACAGTTGTGTGCTTGTACATGATAGTTATTGTTGAGGGTAAGGCATTCATCTTCTCCCTTTACAAGAATTATTCCTCTCGGGTGTTTGAATCTCTATCTAAGTAGTCAGTAGCTTAGGATTAATCTTACCCTTAGCTTGCTTTTTCTCATTTAAAAAGTTGTCAGAAAAATAAAAGAATTTTCACGGTTTTTAGACAAGTGTGAGAGTCATTTTCTTTTAAAAATTGCTAGTGTGTGATTTTTTTTTTAATATGATTCTTTGCGATCTGCGATTAGGCCAGAATTTTTTTTCTTGGTTTTTGCTTGTCGGTATTTTTCCTTTCTTGCTTTACTAGCATTTAAAATAATAAAAAAATCTCTTTTCATTTTCTTGTCTGGTTGAAGAGTGTGTTTCTGCATTATTAGCCAGGGAAAAGTTGTTTATTTCATAAGTTTTTGCATTTCACTTAGATCATAAGTAGCTCATAGTTGAGTGAAATTCCTTTGAGTTTGTTGTCCAAAATCTTAGAAAAGTTAAAAAAATAAAAAATTGAAAAGTTGTTGAAATTTTGCATTAAGTAAAAGTTTTGTTTCCATCTTTTTTATTCATTCATTGCTTTCGTCTTTTTCACATCATCAGTTTCACATTCATACTCCTTGATGTAATACAACGCCATAAAAATAACGCTAAATTTAAAATCTACTAGGCTTTTATGTTTGTAGGGTTCACCAACTAGTTCAGGATTAGGTTGGAGAGGAAACTCTTCAAGGCCATTTTAAAAACAAAAATTGGAGTCTGAGTTAAGGAGTGTCTAAGTCCAGTGTTGTGAAAGCTATCCGGGACACCCCTCTAACACAGGGGATAAATATGAGGTCACGTGCTGAAAGGTAGTGGAGATAACCCCTCCAAAGCTGGACCAATCGTAGTGGAGAACACATATAGAGGGCTTGTTTTGGGATTTCGTCGTCTGCATTTGCCACGGGGTTTTGTGGGTCTCGAATCCATTCGAGGTCCTCAGTTGTCTTTCGAACCATTTTCTCTTGATACCCTTCATATTTTTCGGGCTCGATACCCTGCTCATTGTGGTCTACCCGACTTTCGACTGTACCCGCCTGTTGACTGTTCACGCGCTGGCAACCTAGTTGCCAATATTTTTAGGGACATACACAGGTGACTGCGAGGGTATACCACGGTACCTAGGAAAAAAATAGGGAAATTCTTTGCAGAGTATACCCGTAGGGTGCTTCCGTGTTCGAGTTTCACTTGCACCGATAAGTTGCTCTAGTGTTAGCTGTTGTAACTGTTCTTCCAATTAATTTAGTGTTTGTTTGTCTTATCTTCTAGGAACCTTTTAGTGTGTGTTACTTTTAAGCGTTTAGACTACCTTAGAGTGTCTTGGATATTCTCACACAGTGGAGGATCCCAAGCTCCACCAGTCACAAAGGCTTCTTGGTCTGTCGCTTGTTACACTGGAGCCACCCCCACCACCATTAAGGTGAAAGCTAGAACAACAAGGGTCTTTTGAAATGACCGGGTTACAAACCATTGTGCTCGACCAAACCCCAGAGGAATCGACCATTTTTTACCTTGAAGCAACTACTCTTGGCCCGGTTGAAACCCCAACCACTAATTTCTTGGCACCTTTCATTGTACCAATTCAATTTCACGAGCGCCAGACTGTGTTGCACACAACAATGGAAACAAATGTTGTTACTTCTTCTGGGAATTCTTCAATTCCCACCACAGTTGTCACCATTGGAGAGATTTCATCTCCTAACCCACCATCGTCAGTCTAAGTCACCATGGTCTCAACCAAAAATACTTCGCACAGTGGTCCGAACCCATCTTTGGTGGCGGCCACAACCCCTTTCACACCAAGTGCGATAGGCCCTCCATTCTCATATGGGATGCCTAGTTTGGGTACAAGTCCTGTACTTTCCTACACCACTTTACAAACTTTGGGTCTAGGGGCAGGGAGCTCTAGCGCTCCTCTGCAAGGTCACATGGGGGGCACTCTTGTCCCTTTTAACATTTTTCCTTATGGAAGAGGTTATATCCCTCCTTCGTCCCCTTCACTCGATGGCTCGCATCAACAATCCACCGGGCAACCTACACACAATAGTTTATTTGGAGCGGGGAGTCAAGGGCCACCTTCGCATAGTATGACAGTAGGTTCAACACTGTTTTCTTGGAATAGAACGTTTGGTAACAACACCTTCTCGTCAACTGCTTTCCTGACTGGGGGAAACCCCATTTTTGGACAATCTACTCCTGGGCAGGGTATTATTCCTGCACAGGGGGAAAACCTAGTAGGACCTTGGAATTCAAGGTAGGGATCTGTTCCCTCATCCGAAATGTCGATCTAGGGTAATTCTTTCCACAATCAATGGAACCCCGGACAAAATACTATGCCTATCCCCATGGAACCAGCATGGGGTAATCCTTCCCAAAGTCCTTCGAATATAATGCATGCCCAACCATCTATGTCCTATTTGGGAAATCAGCCGATGATGTCTCCACATATGCAAAATCCTTACGGTGGCCAAGGCCATGGTTTCTACCAGAATCCAGGCCAGCAGCCAAACTTTTCCTGGAAACCTGGTGCTTGTCAAACTCCAGCGCCTTTTTCCCAGGTTATCAGCAACAACCCAAACTACCATTCCTGACAATGTTACATTTGCCATATTTGACAAGGTTGTTGAATGACCCTATTTGTCACGATCCGTGTTGGCCTCCTATGCCAACGAAGTTTCCTTCGAACATTCCAAAGTTCGAAGCCAAGCCTAACGAAGATCCAGGAGATCATGTGACTACCTTCCATTTTTGGTGCTCATCTAACTCATTGAATGATGACTTCCTACAGTTGCGATTGTTTCAACGTACTCTCATTGGGAGTGCCACAAAATGGTACATTGAGCTTGATTGCTCAAGATACTCTTCTTTTGGCGAACTGGTGATCGATTTCCTTAACCATTTCTAGTTAACTGTGAGATATGACACTGGCACAAAGCTGCTCGCCAATTTCAAACAGACAACAACGGACCATATCTCTGATCAAATCCAAGAATGGAGACGCCGAAAGAGTTTAATCAAAGTACCAATCCCACCATCATTCCTGCTTGAGTGGTTCCTTAAGTCTTTGGTCCCGAAGTTATCCAAAGACGTCACGACATCTAGAGTTTTCTTCGAAGAAGATGCCATCATGAGGGCTCAATAGTTTGAGCTCATCTATTCTCAGTTCGGTTTATTATACAACATCTTGCTAGATGTGCCACGTTCAATACTGGATAAAACTAGACAGAGAGTTGGACCACATGCTAATGGTATTGTTGGTTCAGCACAAACAAAGCCCACTAAGAAATTGACAAAGCAGTTGCAGTATTTATCTATACAACACACAGTGGCCAACCAAACTACTACTTTGGCTGCTCCCCCTACCAAAACATTGGAAGTACACACTGTGCAGTCGACTAACCCAAAGTCCACCCAGCAGCCTGAAGGGAAGAAAAAACAATGACAATGCTGGCGAGATAAGAAACCCACTGATAATGCTGGCGAGGACAACACTAAAAAATGGAAGGTGAGGTATCCATGCAACTTGTGCATGGAATACCACCCGACTCATCTATGTCCTCGACTTGCAGAGGCCCAAAAATTTGTCACGCAGCAACAACAGGCAGTGTTGATTAATCCATTTCAACATGGGAAAAATCTAACTCAAGCATCTGCAAGCACGGAAGGGGGAAGCCAAGAAACCTACCCACCTCCAAACAACCCCGCTTCTGTGAACATATATATGGTTAGGGGTGATGCTTTTATATCAACTAGAGCACACGACTATAGTAAACCAAGCGCTTTTGAGAAGGGTAAAGAAGCTGACCTTCCATCTCTTCCTCTACATATTGAAAAGACGTTGGGAGATGCAATGACACGCATTCCAAAAGGTGAATTTAAAATTTTTTCTCATAACCCAAAAGCAAGGGCCGCCCAGAACTACTATGTGGTGGAGGATTTATCACAAACGCCTTGTGCGATGTCTTCTTTGGAGGTCCTCCAAAGTTACCCTTCTCAGAGGAAAGATTTGTTAACTTCTTTGGGCTCTACTGAGACTTGTAATTCGGGTACCATCATGTTAAATACAATCGACTTAAAACCTCGTCTGCCTTACCATGTAGTGTTTCAGATATTAGTGGCTTACCCCATGAAATATTTTACTCAGAATATCTTTCGCACGGTGGTCGACAAGGGCGCCTCGACATGCGTTATGTCATTGGCATGTTGGAAGGCCATTGTCCAGCTCATTTTGTCTCCATCACCTACTCTCCTCACTGCTTTCAACAGTCATTTTTTCTGACCACATGGCATCATTCCTTCTTTCCCTGGGTAGTTAGGAGGGAAGACCATGTGTGTCGAAGTAGAGGTAGTCGATGCTCCCCTCGGCTATAACCTCTTGTTAGGAAGGAGTTGGAGTTATGCTATGAAATCTGTGGTTCCTACAGTTTTCCGGGTCTTGTTGTTTCCACACGAGGGTCGGATAGTGACCATCGATCAATTATCTTTCCCCAGACCTGACCTAGATTTGGGGGCATCCACGGTCCTGATGATTGATAATCCTCAACTAGGTGTCGCCAATGTAGGAGTTGGTTTGTGCCCATCTTTGATGGGTACCTTCGATTACCCACCTCTTCACGGTGATATCAAATTTATATCCAATCACCATAAGGTTGATATTTTTCAAGTTTCGTCGTTCCGCATGACTTACTTCGAGGATCCATGGATACATCCTTCCCCATCGGCCATGATGGATGAGACAGGGAACCCAGGCATGTCCATGCCCTTGTCTTCCACTGAAGTAGCATACTCTTTAGTTCAACAAGCTTTGGCTAACACTGATCTGACTCCTGCACAAGAGTTAGATCCACTTCTAGAGCCTATTTGGGCTCAAGGTTCTTTCACTAACATCAATTCGTTAGACTTAGTCTTGCTTTCTGATGAAGCAGTAATCGAAACAATGACTAGTCTGGACAAACCTTGGGAAGATCTTCATCACAGATCTTATTTTCTCCCAGATTTAAGTTGAATCGAAGCAGGAGAATTCACCGTAACCATGACGGGAGATCAGTCGTGTCCTATTAATCTCTTAGCTACACATGAAATTTATGCTGAGGGAAATATGGAAACTATCGCTGAAACTATACCAATCAACATCTCCCAAGACCCTGGTGTTGTGGAGAACATCTTCGTCGGAGCGGATTTCTCCCTCGAAGATATTCAAATCTACACGGATCTTTTCAAAGAATTCCACAACGTTTTTTCCTGGTCTTATGAGGAAATGCCAGGTATCGATCCAAAAATAGTTGAACATGAAATCACAACGTATCCTGATGCCAAGCCTATTCGACAGAAGCTTCGTCTAGTTAATCCTAAGAAAGAAGCAGCCATCAAGATTGAGGTTGAGAAATTGCTAAAGGCAGGTTTTATCTATCCTATCCATTTGACCCAATGGGTGTCAAATCCTGTTCTAGTCAATAAAAAACAAGGCACGATTCATGTATGTACCGACTTCTGTGATTTGAACAAGGCATGTCCCAAAGATAATTTTCCAATACCATTCATCGACCAGATCATTGATGAATGTGCTAGCTATGAAGCCTTTTCTTTCATGGATGGTTTTTCAAGATATAATCAAATCCAAATCAAACCCGAAGACCAACACAAAACGACATTCATTTGTCCTTGGGGTACATTCACATATCGTAAGATGCCTTTCGGTCTTAAAAATGTTGGAGCCACATTCCAGCGAGCCATGTATTTTTCTTTTCATGATATTAAGAATATAGTCGAGGCCTATCTAGATGATTTAGCATCACGATCTCGCAAGAGAACAGATCATCCCACACACCTTAGACTTATCTTTGAACACTGTCGCTACTTGTTTGGATTCGCTTGAATCCAAACAAGTGCAGCTTTTGCGTAACATCAGGACGTTTGTTAGGTTTCATCGTATCAACAACAGGGATCATGGTCGATCCTCTCAAGGTGGAGGCAATAATCTAGTTGCCCCCCCCCACGCACAATCCTTCAACTTCAAAGTCTACAAGGCAAGGCGAACTTTTTACGATGCTTCATCGCCAACTATGCCGAAATCACCAAGGGATTTATGCATTTACTGAAGAAAGATGTTCCTTTTTATTGGGACGATTCTGCTCAACGCTCTTTCAGCGCAATAAAACACGCCCTCACAACTGCCCCTCTACTACTGCCACCTAACTATAACAAAGATTTATTATTATATCTAGTTGTCGCAGAGTCAACCATTGGCATGGTTTTAGTTCAAGAAGATGATTTTTTCTAAGAATACGTGATCTATTACCTGAGCCGAGGCCTCGTAGGACCGGAACTCAATTATTCTCATATTGAAAAACTTGCGTTGGCGGAAATTCATGTTGTTCAATGGTTATGTCATTATGTTCCATTTTGCAAGACCACCATCATTGTTGTCGTGAATCCATTCTAGTACATGTTGACACAACGGGTTATAGGCAGAAAAATTAGTAGATGGATAGTCATCCTCTAGGAGTTTGACTTAGACTTCGTTTCAGCAAAGTCCAAAAAGTCATTGGTCTTCACAGAGCTTATTTCGGAACTTCCGGTTGAGTCAGGTGACGTTGTGCCTGAAGAATCGCCTATCCAGGGAGATATGTTTTTGATCACATCTTCATATCCCTTGTATGGAGATATACTTATCTATCTCCATACTTTGAAGTGCCCCACTTCTGCTTCTCGTGATGAGCATTGGCGTATACGCCATCAGGCTAAGAATTATCTCATACTCAATGATATGTTGTATCGGAGAGGTGTAGACTGCATCTTACGTCGATGTCTCACACATGAGGAGGCCATTATCATGCTCAACGCTTTCCATACCAGAGCTTGTACCGTTCATTTATCTAGGTTGGAAACAACCCAAAAGATTCTACGAGCAGGTTACTTCTAGCCGACACTTATCAAAGATTGTATAAAATCAGTCAAGAAGTGCCATCCATGGAAAATATTCTCTGGGAAGATGAGGGCACATCCCGCTCCCATGTTTCCTGTCATCATAGTTGGTCCCTTCACCAAGTGGGGGATTGATTACACTACTTGCAACCCCCCTTCAGCAAGGGGGCATCGCTATATCATCGTAGTTGTAGACTACTTCACTAAGTGGTTCAAATCTATGCCAATGTTTAAAGATGATGGAGAGACTGCAACTATATTTTTATTCAACTAGATCATAGCGAGGTTCGACGTCCCAAGGGATATTGTTACTGACCATGGCAGTCACTTTCAGAACCAAATGATGACCGAATTAACATCAAATCTTGGGTTATGGCAAGAGCATTCATCACCCTACTACCCCCAAGCCAATGGGTAGGTGGAAGCTGTAAACAAAACTCTTAAGACTATTCTACAGTGCACTATCAAATCAGCCAAGTCAAATTGGCATTTGATGTTATACTCGGCATTATGGGCTTACCGAACATCTGTTAAGATTGCAACCGGTTTCTCACCTTTTCAACTCATTTATAGGTTGGAGGCAGTCTTTCCCATCGAACGTCAGATCCCATCTCTAAAATTGGCAGTACAATTATTTCCAGACACTTCTCCACTTGAATAACGATTAGTACACCTTGAGAAACTCAATGAGCAGCATTGTGATGCGGCCTTGGCCAATGAGGCTCACAAACATAAGTTCAAGTGTCAGTATGATAGGTTTGTTTGTCCTCGAATTTTCCCTGAAGGCAATCTTTTCCTGGTTTGTGACCAAGATAAGGACCCCCTGGGGGAAGGAAAATTCAAACCCATGTGGTTCGGACCTTTCATCATAAAAGAGGTATTAAAAAAGGGTGCTTATTGTCTAGTTGATTTTGAAGGGAATACTTTGACAGAGCCTAGAAATGGGCTCTACCTCAAGAAGTATTACTCATAGGCAGGTCACTGTGGGTAAATTTTTGTAACATATGTATAGTCTTTGTACTATTACTTTTCAGTTTCTTTTAAATATTATGGATGTGTCATTGATGTTATCTGTCATCAATATGATAGATGTCAAGTGATTCTGAGTTGTTTGTTGGGTATGCAGACGGTGCTAGTCGGCACACTTGGAGGCTTGCCTCCACAGCTTGGGTAATCTTTACACCTCAGGGCCAGTTGTTATCTTCCGGAGGTATATGCTTAGGTGACACCATGAATAATGTCGTCGAGTATAGTGCAGTTATTGAGTTTCTTCGTGACGCCTTGTCATTGGGTATCTCTCATCTTTGAGTCTATCTCGATGCTCAACTGGTTGTGTCTCAGTTAAACAGAATATATCGGGTTCATGATCCAAATTTACACCGACGATTCCTTAGGGTACGTCTCTTAGAATGAAACTTTGATTATATTACATGTTTTCATGTTCCTAGGAGATTAAACCAAATTACAGATACTCTAGCTAATCAAATTTTAGATTGGCATCTTGCACACATATGAATGAACATTGACATAAACATGTAAATACATTTTTGCAGACGTGATCCATAACACACAAAAGATCAAAAAACCATATATAATATCATAAAGTAACCAGAGTACATAGATGGACGCAAGTGCCTCAAAAATAGGACCAGTAACGAGTCACAGGGCTTATGCCCTCAAGAAATATATACAAGTAGTGCTCGTGGCACGTAAAAAGTCTAAATAGGTTCAGGGCCTATGTGCCCTATTATACTGGTCCACAGCATGGGCTAAATGCCTAAACAATCGAACCCATGTTCGAGGTGCTCCCACTACATGAGGTTGCATGGATGGTGGCAGGTCCTCTATCTCTGCCATCGGGACTGTGCGAGTGAGTGTAGTAAAGTTCCACTAAACTCGTCTAAGTACCCTCTCAGCCTCCCCGGCTGGGAGGTTCCCTGCTACTGCTGGTCCCTCGGCAGCGGCAACTATGGATTCTGGCCGAGGACGACACCTATTTCATGCATAATCGGCAGGTCACACTGGTCCCACATCTTCATACAACAAACGTACATCCGTCAAATACTCTGGCATATAAAAAAAATGATATATATAACAAAAACAACATAAAAATTACATATACAAAAAAAAAACTATAAAGGTGGAGACTTACCCATCTCCCCTCGCTCCTCACCAGGAGGCACGGGTATCTCAGGATCTCTAGAGAAGTCTATCCCTGCATATGGGTAATCCTTGATCACAGGGATTTGTCATGACATCCATGCAAAAAATTCATCATCGAAGGAATCATTGGTCCTTCCACCACCCATTCGTGTTAGTAATACTACCCATCTACATACTGTAGGAAAAGAGGCCTGATGTCCTTGTACCACTTCCCAAGGACTAAATCTCAGAACTCTCTTGAAAAAGAATGAACACAAAATCATCCTGAACCAGAAATTCCTCTGTGTCCGCTGCCGGTAATCTGTCAATTGCCTCTTCATACACTCCAGTAGTGTGGTACTCTAGCCAAAATCTGTGCATTCAAGCACTATATATCACAGTTCATCTGTGCACGAGATGCCTGATGCAAGGCCATTGAATCGGTAATCCGCCCAATAAGCAATAATATTGCTTGCACCGATAGGTTAGTAATCTTACATATGGGCATCTCGGAGCTCAAATGGTTTGTCCTAGCCTCACAATGCAGGGCTATCAGTTCCACTATGTTATGTGGCCCCAATGGAAACGTCCTGAAATTGATTGGTTCCCCTCTCCTTGAGAGGTCGGTCAAAAAATAGATATCCTCGGTGGTGGGCACCAGTGATTGCCCCTCTAACATGAAGGCCTCTGCATCAGGGTGCCAATAGTCAACCAAGGCATTCAGTAGCCTCAGTTGCGCTTGCATAAACGGACACAAGAAGAACTTAAGAAAACCACATTGCATCAATGTGGCCATGACATTCGGATCTCCCGCAACCAACTCACTAATTGCTTCATGCTCCCTTTCCCTCCAGTGGGCATACATCCTACCAAAACAACCAAGTTCAGGAGGGTTAGTGACTGCTCTTTAGTTCTTTTTGCCTATAAAATGGGGTCCACGCGTGTTGTCTAGGTGACAGTTGAGTGTACATGCAGGCAGGCTTCACTTTGCCCGCGTGTACATGCAGCATGTCGAGAGATAGGCCGCATGGACCTAGGGCTGGCCTTTTAAAGGCCAACACCCACCCAAAAAATGAAATCAACAACAAAAAGAAAGAATTGAATAGCTAGATAGGGGAGTTTGTACTTACTTGGTCAAAGAGGAAGTTCATTTCATCCACTGTAGCTCCCAAAATCACCTTTTTTATCAAAGGGGTTCGTTTGGCTCCAGAGTCAATTTTCAAATCAGCAATGGTGATAATGAGCTACCAGCTTCTATTTATAGGCTTTTTGGGCTTTTTTTGTCACTTTTTTGGCCTCCCTTATTAGTTTCTTTATACCAAAAACCATTTAGAGTGATTTAGGAGTTATATGGGAGGGATTTGATCAGGTATTGGGACACTTTTTTTGAGTTTTGAGGAAATTTTGACGGTCCATGAAATTTTTTCCAAGAATCAACTTGAGCGTATAAGTTAGGTTATTACCCTGACTTTTGTGTCTCGTTGTCTTTTTCCTCTGCCATAGGATCAATACCATCAGGTTGTGACATGGAACCATCATATCTTCTTTAGAAGTGTCACAACTTGGTAGTAGATCTTACCAGAACATGGATTCCCTAGGTAGGTCCTAGTTACATTATGGTGTCCATGTCGTCTCTAAAACACTATAGGCTCGGGAGTCCTTATAGTAATTCCTGAATATGAGTTTGAGCCTCATTTGCATGTTTCTTCTTCACTCTTGATCTCATCCTCAGGACTCCCAAAAAACAACGGGTCTCCTTTTAATCCCTTTTCAGACCCTCTAAACATGAAAAGATTGTCGAGCGATCTTGTTGCCTTTCATGCTCGTTAAACTGAGATTTGAAGTCACGTCTGTCTAGCGGTAGTTTACCCATTTTTCAGTCTGGATGGTCAACTGTATGAACAAAGGTATACTCTATGGAACTTCAACTCTATAGAAGAGTACTCTCAGTTATAATTTTATCCCTTTTTCGGGCCTGAGGGACTAAACTTACGAAGAAGGAACCCCCACGGAGTCCATAGTTAAGCTCTTTTCAGACTCCCTAAAATTGAAAAGATTGTCGAGTGACCTCATTCTCTCACACTCGTTAAATTGGTCCAGAAGAATATTCCTGACAGAGTCCATAGTTAATCTTTTTTCAGACTCCTTAAAATTGAAAAACTGTCCGAGTGACCTTATCTTTATCACACTCGTTAAAATGGTTTTGAATAGACGTCTTATCGGTGCTAGTTTACCCCTTTTTCAATCTGACTAGACTACCTTCGAAAAAGGTACCCCAATGGAGTCTCCTTTTATGTTTTTTCAGACTCTCTAAATATGAAAAACCACCTAGCTTACCTTCTTTAGGCTCGTTAAACTTACATCGAAGGACGTTACCATTGTGTGTTTTGTTAACCGTGTTTGCATACCTTATACACCAGCCTTGTAACAGTTTGCTTCTGCGTCTTAACACCTTTGGCCCCTGGAAGATTTTTCCCGAGTATCATTCTACTAAAACATCAGTCTTGTCCTTGTGCCTTGAACTTTTATGTTTGCAACACTCGTTCCTCCCTTGTAACGTAATATTCCTTTATTCTTTTTCCACAATTATTGAAAAGAACAAAAAAATCAAATATACCCCAAAAAGAGGAAGGGAAAAGTATTTTCTTTATTGGCAGCATAATGAGTCACCCTTGGATAAAGCACATCTGTCCATTTGTTCATCAGACTATGGGATGTAGTACGACCTTAGGAATCTTTTTCTCACTATATAGAGTTGTGTCCTCCACCGTTTGGTTATCCTTCCAAACATATGGAGATTTTGTGTTGCCTCCTGCTTCGTAGACTTATGATTAGCATACATGCTACCTAAGTCTCATCATTTGTCATGCTATTATCCAAGGGAAGTTTGTCACCAATCTTGAGTCGGCCCCTCTGCAATATGTCTCTTGTCCTCATACTCGGCCATCCTGAACATCCAATCAATTCCTTGTTTGAAATCACTGAAGCCTTCAGTTTGATCATCAAGATTATCAAGTCCATGACCGACGAGTCATTGAAGACCAATGGGTAGTGCAATCGTACACTCATATTACACTCCTACTCGAGTTTTGAAGATTTTGAATTTGTTGCTCGAGCTCTGAAGATCTCATCTCCAACCATCAGGCCGAATCAACTTCTAGAAGATGGATACTCTATATGTATATATTTATGATTTGGACATGTAGCTCCGTTGTGTATTGTTCACGGCTACTCTTTATAGTTATTTTACATGGATCTATAGTGTATTTGATTGGTAGCCATGATTCTATTTTATCCCGAGCATGGGTATGCCCGCCTCAGTGAGACATTTGTTATTTTGTAGATGGCACCTCCTGGTTCCTAATCCTTGGGCTCAATCATTCGGCACATCAGTAAAGATTGGTAATGTATTTCAGCCATCATATTCTCTTTTGACCTCACACATTAGGGGGCATCTGTTATAACCCTAAATTGCACCACACATGATTACCTGGCACCAGGCCAACTCATATCCCTTCTTTGCCAAAACACTGTTGAACAACTCTTTGAAAATACTCTTGTAGAAAGGCCCACGTGCCCTAATCCATTACTGCACGCGTGTACACACTGGCTGACCCAAAATAGCCCGCATGGACCGACAAAAGCATGAAAAAAGGAAAGTTTTTGACGGAACAAAAATCTATGGGTGAGTTAACTGAAAATCTCAACCATGCATGGCCCGAGGTTTGTCCAAATACCTAGCTCCTTCTAGCCTATAAAAGAAGGGGTAGGGGTCCCATTTGGAGGAGGAAAAAATATAGCAAAGAAACTCTGCCCATTTACATATTCCCATTGTCCCAACCCTTTAGCCTTTCCTCGTGCCAAAGGAGATTCAAAGAAAAGCAGTTGAAGGACAGAAGAATAGGAGCCCAGGATCAGGTTCGAGGAACGGTGGTTGGTCTCAACTTTTGTAAGTTGACTCATTCTAAGTAATAAAGAAAATTATTTTCCCATCCCAATTCATGAAATTTTTACAGTTTGATTAGTATATGTTTGGATTTCTAACCCATTAGTATATAGGTAGTATGCATACATAGTTGTTACTTGTCTTGGATGCAGATCATCTTTGGAAGGAGTATTACGAACAAGTAATCAAGTACAACGGAGGATCGACATCAAACACCGGGAACGAGGTAGGTTGATCTTTCCATGCATTTACTAAGAAAAGGGGATTTAAATCTAGGGATGAAAGTAGAAAAATAGTTTCTCTTCGGTCATATCTATATGCAAAGTCTGAACTCTATTTTCTAGTCCATAGGTATATTTTACCCCAAAACACCCCCTCCCCCCGAGAAGGTTTTAGGATCCATCGAAGAAGAGGTAGAGGGCCCCTTTCTTCTTGGAAATTAACTAACATTTCTTGATCACGTCACACATTCGAACCCCACTCCAAACAGAGGTGGAAATCTCACATGCTCCCCAGTTGAAGCCAATCGTTTGCCTCATCATATTCAGTTCCTTGCCCCAATTCCCCACGAAAACCATTGTGACTAGAAGATATTGAGGTTGAAACTCCTTCACGAGCTCATACATGGTGAACTTCATTGGCTGCTTCACCAAACCAAAGATCTCCACTATCCATTCGTCCCACAAGGCATGGGGAACATGGCCATGGTTGCTAATGTAATGCACCAATCAAAGTGTGATAAGTCTGTGATCCATGAAACGAGAAAGTGGGGGTTCACTATTCATATTTACTTGGGTCCTCCCGTGAGGGAGTTGGTCCAGTCTTGTTGTGATACCATGTTGGTTTTTCTTCATATGAGACATGATCGATGTATTATTACAGTGATGAGTGTTCTATATATAGGGAACATATGGTGACCATCCACGAAGGGATTCGTCCCTTGAATAATAAATAATTATTTATTATTATCATTTACTTATTATATATGATATTTAATAATCAATAATTATAATATTAATTATTATTCTAAGAGAATGTCTTCCTGATGTTGTCCAAACATCAACATGGACTTGTATATGAGCCTTGATGTAAACATTCCACAAGGAATACCAAAGACTGTCGCAGAGGTGAAAAAATTACTAGTAAACGAGTTTTAGAAGCCAAGCTCATAAGACCAGTACATGAATGAAATGATTGAAATCAAGAAGAAACCAGGTGAGTCACTGAGTCTGTTTGGGAGATTAGTGAGAGGTTCAAGATTCTGAAAGGTAAGTTGAAGTATTCCATTACTGACATGAATCATAGTCAATTATTTGTGAACTCACTATTACCACACTTGAAGTATCCATTGAGACAACAAAATTTCCAAAATAAAGTAGAGGCTCTACAAGCAGCCCTCCAACTGAAAGAAAACTAGTATCAATAGACAGATCCAACAATAGAAGAGTTGAAGGAGGATCTGAAGAATCTAACCTTTCAACTGAACCAGAATAAGGGAAAAGAGAAAAGATAATTTGTTTGGTGTATGCTATGCAGGACAGAAGGACATCATAAGAACGAATGCCCAACTTTTGCACAGTACTTGGTAGTAGGGGTGCCAAACCCATTGCCAATAGGAAGACCATGGTGCATGCAAAGATTATGATAGAGAAAAATTCACATCAATTCAACCAAGTTCCACAACCATTCAACCCTGACTAGCCATAGTACAACAATGTGCAACCATAGTATAATCCCACACAGTATAACCAGGTACCCCAATGTAATACACTGTGAGGAGATCGAGGTGGATACATAGTTGGAGGACGAGGAAGAGGGGGATTTGGATGAGGCAGAGGGCCAGTAGTATGCCAAAAATACCAACAACTAGGAAATTATGCAATGGATTTTCCACTTCCACCTGCGACATGTATGGATTTTTGTGCAGCAAACCATGACACAAAAGACTGCCCAACACTCTTGGGAAAGATTCAAGGAAAAAGGAACCAGAACAACCAAAATTTATAGTGGATTACTCCAAAAGCCAAGGATAATGGGAAAAAAATAAATATAGTCACTCGAGGAGGAGCCAAGACAGGAGTTGATGTAGCAAAACAGGACCCAACTCAACACCAATGGGTTAATAAGAATATTGAGCCACAGAAGCCGTTTGACGTGCATAAATAAATGAAACAATTAAGGAGTCCAAATAGGAGTTTCTCAAGGATAACATTGCGTATACATCATTTGTGTAACAAACTCAGGACCCACCAATGTACATGCCATCCTAAATTGATCACACCAATAAAGGACAACCTTTAGAACACGTAAGTACCATCAATAATTTTTTGCAATCTTGTGTTAAGCTAATGAATGTTCCATCATCTGTTAAGCTCTTAGAGAATATGATAGAAATATGTAACACATAGGTATAAGGGAATTTAGAGTAGAAAACAGAGAATCATATCCATTCAAGAAGAAGAACAAATAGGGAATTCAGGCTAAATGCCAACATTGGGGATTTCAACATGGTATATATCATACTTGATTTAGGCTTTGAAGTAAATTTCTTCCCTAAGAGGACATGCCAATATATGAGGGAACCCACATTAGGCTATTCACCTATCTAGTTGAAACTAGAAAATCAACACAAAGTCTTACCAATTGTAAGGCTTAAAGGTGTGACATTATATTTAGATGGAGTGTGCACTATGGAAGATTTCAAAGTGATAGAGATAGTAGATGGTACAACACCTTACCCAACATTACTTGGATTGGATTGGGAATTTTATAACTAGGTGGT
>JZKD02S1694996.1:390542-449523 GCA_000966675.3 Picea glauca | reverse complement strand
CCACATTGTGAGTTTTGAGCCATAATTCTCTATTCTTTCCTTTTTCATTACTCATAAGCCTATGCCCATTCTCTAGAGAGAAGTGTGAGAGAAGAAGGACACATGGAAGCAGTTGGATATTGGTGAAGATGAGCTCAGGACCAGGTTCGAGGAGCAGTTGTCAATCTTATTTTGTAAGTGACTTTGTGAGATTAATATAAAGAAGTACTTTTTTCGTCCCGCCATATGATGTGTTCAATATTTATGTTGGATTTACATTTTGTTATGAAATATAACCCACTAATTCATATATAATATGCATGTTCATAGTTTCTTGTTTGTCTTTTGGTGAATGCAGGTCAACCCTGGGAGGATACTTGCAGTTGAGAAGCGGTCGAACGCAAAAGGATCAACATTGGACACGGAGTTTAAGGTAATACTACATGATCCTTATACTTTGTATTCTATGCATGAATGTGGGGTGTTGTCGGGAAACTTGTTAAAATTAGAATACTTTAGATGGTTAGATCTTCCTGCACTTTAGAAATCTAGTGTAGTCTGTAGGGGGGTTTTCCCACTATAGAAGGAATCTACACTTATTTATTGATGTTTGTGATTTTCACCCTGTTGAGTATGATGATGTCATGGTAAGGTTGTTTCTGAAAACCTTATCAGGAAGAGTGTATGAATAGTATACAACATTTCCAAGTAGATTAATCTTCTCATTTAGTGACCTTGAAGCTATGTTCTTGACTATGTTTGCACCTCCAATTGCTTATCATACCCTTATCACCGATTTCACCCAAATTGGTTTGAGGAAGAATGAAAGGATATGAGATTTTAATCTCAAGTTCAATAAAACCTTGAGTAAGATTCCAGAAGATAAAAGACCAAATGACCCAGACATTATTGGTTATTATAAGAATGCAATGCCCTCGAATGTGAAATATTCTATCAAAACATCCCAAATGGATACCTTGGAGGAGGCAATGACTAAATCCATTGAGATGGAAGAAAGTATGATTTAGATGGGTGTCATCCCCAACATTATACTAGGAAAAGTACAAAGGCCACTGGGAGGATTAAGTATTGATAATCAAGGAGCTTCAAGCTCAATAAAGAATGAAGAATTCAAGCCACGGCTGGCTCAAAACCAAACAATGGGAGGAGGATTTTTTAAGGGAACCATACCTCATGTAAAGTTTGACCCTGTGGAGGCACAATAAATTAAGTAAATAATTGAAATTACACAGATGAATAGAACTATCAAGCAAATGTAGAACGAGATAACCAGACTGAGAAGGGGAGATAATTATGTGGAAAATCCAAGAATTCTAGTCCCGTAGAAAAGAAGGAACCCTCCCCAAGAAAATAGAGTGAGGTTTGAAAACACGGATAATCCACACAGACCAAGGGTTCCCAGGAATAGCACTCTCAATGCAGTTGTTCTGGATGATGTGTATGATGAGAAAATAATTGAACAAGAGAATTATTACTCACTTGATGAAAGTTCTAAAACTATGCAGAGGGACGGATGTGATACGTCCATGTATATATTTGAAGAAGGTGACAACGACCCTAACTCACAAGTAAATGTTTCTAAGATAAGAGGATTTGTAAATAGACCCAAGATTAAGAATGACTCTGAAAACGAAAACCAAAAAGATAAAGAAAACACAAATGAGAAAGTGACGTATAACATTGGAAGTAAAAGGAAACACATAACATCAAAATCCATTCAAATGGTATATAATGTTGTAGAGGACTTAAGTAAATTAAGGATAACTTTTCCCTTTACAGATGTGGTGAAGATTCCCCAACAAAGAGAAAAAAAATTGAAATTGTTGGACAATCCATCTCAAAGAGAAGAAATTGTTGTTAGCATTCCAAAACAAAGCCAAAGTCAGTCAACTGCCAAGATGAGAGGTAAACTTTCTAACTTTTACATTTCAATTGGAAATCATGATGTTGCACTACATAATTATTTAGTTGACACTGGCACGACAAATAATATCATGCCATTGGTAGGCATGGAGGCATTCGGCATGAGTTGCACCGAGTATTACGAAATTGGTGAAAGTATATATCCAATTGATTCTAGAAAAGTGCCAACTTATGGATAAATCAAATACTTTTATGCTTGGATCATGAAATCCCCCCATATCATTACAATTTTCAATATTATTGTGGTAGACCTTCCTCCAGCATATGGAGTTGTGCTGGAAAGATATTCGACATCTATGATCGGGGAATATATAATGAACGATGGAAGTTGTATGTTGTTTCCTGGCAAAGAAGGAGAAATGATTAAGGTGCCCCATGAACCTAAAAAGCCCTTCTCTTTCAAGAAGAAGGACAATGAATTAATGGAATATTATATAGATGTCGGGATTGGAAACTATGCTATCCTAGACATGGAACATAATGAAATCCTAGAGCAAGTTCAAGACAGAGAAAATCAAGAATTTTTGTTTGAAGGCTATTGGAGGATGTCATTCAATGGAGCTTGTTCAAACTTCAGGAGAAGAGTTAAAATTGTTCTTATGAGTCCAAATAAGGTTGTGCATCTGCATGCCATCATACTGGAATTTCCATGCACTAATAATGAGGCATAATATGAAGCCTTGATTCAAGGGATGATCTTTGAACAAGAAATGAAAATAAAACATATAATTTTGATTGGTGACTCCGAGTTGGTGATCAATCAGGTCACCCAGAGGTATAAAATCAAAAAGGAAAGACTTAATTTATATTTCAAAAGGGTTAATGAATTGATGGAATCTTTTAGTTCCTTCAACATTTATTTCATTCCAAGGGACAAGAATTATAAGGAAGATTAACTGGCCTTGGCAACCTCATTGTCAAAACCAGATGGTATCCAAAGAAAAACGTCTTTCCAAGTAGAGAGATCATTCTGACCTTCTATGCCCGATAACATGGAATATTTTCAATTGTTTTAGAATGATGAATTGTTCGACAACAAAGGTATTCTAGTAGAGGATGAACACCTTTAGTAACCACACACACAACCAGATCAAAGATCTGCTTCTGTTCAAGAAAGTGAAATCGCCTGTTTTTTTCTTACAGGCCTAAGTGACAGGTCCTGAACCAAGGCTGAAAACATGACCTGCAGTAGACTTCCAATCATCAAGGTCACCAACCCAATATGAATCAGTAAAACCAACCAATAAAGGAGTCCCCCATGAATTGTAATGTATCCCAAACAGAACTGTACCACGAACATAGTGAAGTATCCTTTTAGCTTCTTTCCAATGGATTTCATGGGGTGTTTGCATATACCGGGAAACAAGACCAACAACAAAGTAAATATCAAAACGGGTATGAGTCAAGTATAAGAGGATACCAACTAACTGATGGTACAGGGTGGCATCAACTTCAGGAGAAGTATAGGTGGCATTAAGATTGACTCCAGACTGGAAGGGACTAGGGGTTGGTTTACAAATCATCCATGTGAAAGAAACAAAGAAGGTCACAAGCATACTTAGACTAGGAAAGAAAAACTCCTTCATTGGTTTGAAAAACTTGGAGGCCAAGGAAATAATGCAAAATGCCTAAGTTTGCCATTTCAAATCTCTTCTTAAGGCTGGTTTTCACATGGTTTAGAAGTTTTGAGTCACTACCAGTAAGGATAAGGTCATCAACATAAGGGACAAGGATTATGAATGGATTCCTACTTTCTTGGTATAGACATTAGGACCAGAATGGCATCTAGAGAATCCAGTGTTAATAAGAAAGTTGTCGATTTTGGCATACCAAGCTCAGGGAGCTTGCTTAAGACCATAAATAAATTTCTTAAGGAGACAAACAACGCTAGAGTCATTTTGGACATATCCAAGAGGTTGTTCCATGTAGATTTCTTCTTGAAAATATCCATGCAAGAAGGCAGATTTAACATCCATCTAATGGACCTCCCATTTTTGTGAGGAAGCAAGGGAAAGAACGAGGTGGATGAAATTCATTTTGGCTACAGGGGCAAAGGTTTCATTATAGTCAATTCCTTCAACTTGAGAAAATCCTTTGGCAACTAACCAAGCCTTGTTTCTTTCAACTCTTCCATCTGATGCATACTTAGTTCTGTAGACCCATTTACATAAGACAAGTTTTCTTCCTTTTAGAAGAGGTACAAGATCCCAAGTATCATTTTCCATTAAAGAACAATACACTTCATTCACTGTTGTATCCCAATATGGATGATCTGAAGCTTCTGCAAATGTCTCTGGATCATGAGTCTCTGAAACTTGATCCAAACGAGAACAGGCTCATTGGAACTGTGAACGTGTTTGATTTTGATATGAAGGATCACCGACAAGACCACCAACTACTTCTCATGTTGAACGAGACAATCTAGGAAGCACTGGAACTGGTGTTAGTTCAGGTTCAAAAGACTCGTCTGGAGGAAGGTGAGAAGGCAGAGGTGGATCTTCATCCTCACTTTCATCATCTGAAGAAGAAACCATCATAGGAACAAAATAAGGAACAAACGTCGAAGATGTCTCACGGGCTAAAGAAGGCACAATCGTCGAATTAAGATCGCAGACCAAGAGATTTTCATCAAATTTAACATCTCTTCTAATAATAATTTCATTACAATGTGTTTGAAGAAGTCTATGACCTTTGACATCTTCAGAATAACCAAAAAATATACATGTCTCTCTTTTAGGCTGCAATGCTTTCATTTTCTCATCAGGAATGTGAGCCCATGCTATACTTACAAATACATGGAAGTGACTTACATTTGGTTTAATTTCAGTCCAAGATTTTTTCAATGTTATATTTTTAAGAGCCTTTGTGGGAGTGCGATTGACTATGTAATTTGCACAGTTGATTGCTTCCACCCAATACTTTAGACTTAATCCCTTAGATTGGATCATACAATTAGCCATTTCTTTTAATGTGCGGTTCTTTCTCTCAGCAACAACATTTTTTTGTGGTGTATATGGAACAGTGTGTTGCATTTGGATGCCCTGTGTAGTTCAATAAATTGTAAAATTATTGTTCACATATTCACCTCCATTATTTGTTCTTAACTTTTGCATTTGATGTCCAGATTGTTTTTCTACAAGGGCCTTCTAGGCCAAAAACTTGTCAAAAACTTCACTCTTAATTTTTAAGAAGTAAACCCAAGTACATCTGGAAAAATCATCAATGAAAGTTAAGAAATACTTGCACCCATAAAAATAAAAAGAAGAAATTGGACCTCACAAATCACAGTGAACAAGATGCAAAGTGCCTGAGGCGTTCCAAGAGGCACATTTTTCAAAACTGTCTCGATGATGTTTGTCGAGAACACAACCAACACAAACATCATCTCTACATGAAACAGGAGGAATATCAGTCACCATCTATTGATTACATAGTTGCTGCAATGAGCGATAGTTTAGATGACCAAACCGCTCATGACAAAGTTTGCTCAATTCATCGCTATGAGAAACAAAAAATGATGAAAAATATGATGACCCAAAGTTGTTAAACTTATACAACCTGGTAATATCATCAGCAATTCCAGTTGCAAGAACATGCTTAGGATATTTTAGATCCTTGATTACAACTTGGTGAGGTGAAAACTATATGGTTTTAACTTCACCTGAATGAGTGATTTGATATACTGATAGAAGATTACAAGAAGGACTTGGAACACATAATACATCATTGAAATGACCATTATCTACTTGAACTGTTCCAGATCCTACAACAGTAATATATCTATCATCACTAACAAATATTTTCTTGGTGTTACATTCATTTAGAGTAGAAAATATGTCTTTATCCTTAGCCATATGATAATATGCTCTAGAATCAATAAGCCACTCATCAAAAGAAGGAGTAGAAGTTGTATTGAAGGAGAAACAAGAAGCAGAAAGTGAATGTCCATGAGAAGAAGAAGAATAAGTAGAATCAATATAGATGTTGTGTTTCTTCATCGCTTCTTCTAAAGTTGCCATCTTCTTGAAACGTTTGAACTCATCATGACCATCTTTATCACAAAATTTGCAATGTCTGTTAGTCTTCTTATTTTTATATTTTTCTCCTTTGTCACCCTTAGGATTTGAAGTTGTCTGAGCGGATTTGGGACCCTTATGTTTCTTTTTGTTGTAGTGAGGATGTTGCTTTTTTGGATACTTGGGTTTATCTTTCTGTTGGGAAACTAAGGCTTTGTTGGAGGTACCTGCAGTGTTGATCACTCTAAGTTGTACAAGCTTATCTTCCTCTCTAATCAAAGAAGAACAAAAGGACTCAAGAGTGCTTTTTTTATAATCTTTCCCTAGAGCCTCTGTCATGGCATAAAAGGTAGATACAAACACACGATATGCACTACCTAGCTTAGAAAGAATAAGATAGATGCAATGCTCTTCCTCCATTTTTATCTCACATTCTTCACATAAAATTATGAGTGTTTTAAACTTAGATAGATAGTCTCCAAGGAAATAAAAATCACTTGGACTTAAGGTTAGTACTTGATTTTCTAATTGTTCTACTCGAATAATATTGAGTTTACCAAACACAGATTCAATCTTTTCCCAAGCTTCCTCGGGGTCATCAATTTCTTTAAGGTGGAACCTTAAATCATGAGAGATAGACATTATGATTAGTCCATGTGCTTCGCCACTCCTATTAGCCCATTTGACTTTCTTATCATCATCATTGGGTGCTTTTTCCTTTCCCATGGTAATCCGATGAAAGCATTTACTTCTTAATAAATATTTCATATGAGATTTCCATTGGAAGTAGTTGGTTCTAGTAAGCAAAATATTACTGGAAGAATCCATATTAAATTTGTAGATAATATAGATTTCAAAATTGAAACTAATGTTCTGGATGGAAATATCTCGAAAATTTAGGCAGTTTTTTTAAAAAAAAGACATTGAAAACGGACTTTGAATGTGAGATTTATGCCCTTTTAAAGAAAGGCATAAACGATAACCAAAGGACCACGTGGTGGTGTAAGTTTCTTTATGAAGTGACCCACTTTTATAAAGAGAAGTGGGAATCACTTTTACAATGAAGTTACTTCATGCAAAACAAATAACTCTAAAATAAAATATTAAAGCTACTTATAGTGATTCACTTTTATACTTGAAGTGAAATACACTTTACAATTTTAGCATGAACTTTTTCGAAAAAAAGTAACAAAAGAGAGACTTGAACTCAAGACCTCTTACTTAATAAGGCAACTTTTAACCAAATGTTCTAGAAAAACATAATGTATTGTTTCTCAAGAGGATTGGGGGTGTTGTTTTTTTTGTTGTTGTGGAAGATGGCCTTGGAGAGCGTGCTAAAAAATACTCTTTTCACACAAGAAAAAAATTTTGCTTCTCAATGACAACAAGGGTTAGATCTCAGTTAGCTTACCCGAAAGATGCACCTTTTCCTATATGTTTTTGATTTGACGAGATGGAACAGGGCATGGGGAAAAGAGAATATGAAGATATAAAAGAGTATCAACTTGGAAACAAATAATATAAAACCAAAATAATACTTGGCAAAAATTTAAAAAAATGTGTATTCATGCTTTATACCTATAGATCTGACTGAAATGGTCGTATCTTGGGGAAACAGAAACCTTTTCGAGTGAAACGAAAAGTGTTCCTAAATTAAACGAGTGCTCCGGATGCAATGGAACAGTCCTCTCATACCAAAAATTTACAATCTTGATCTACAATAGAAGTGGGTCTCCAAACAAGCTATGATACCATGTTCGACCACACATGTATTCCAACAGAGGATGAACACCTTCAGTAACCACTCACACGACCAGATAAAATATCAACACCCTGATGTTTTGATGTGGTAAAACCCCTATGGGGAAACATCCACGACCCCAGCCAACGTGTCCACTTGGAGCAGCTTATTAATGCAAAAGAAAAAGATTACAGGGAGATTTTACAAGAGATTTTTTCACAATCGATCATAGGAAAATGACCCTCCATGCTCCTTAAATAGAGATCATGGACTAATCTAGTGTTAAGCCACATATCAATGTTCATTAAGATCGAGGAGAGTATGAACCATCGAATCATTGTATGTCGGGAACATATTGTGACCGTTGGATTTCCTAGCTACAAATGCATACTAATGCATACTAAAGAAACACACTAGAAAACACGCTTTTACCTAACGACACATTAGACCAAGTATATCTTAACTAACTCATAAGTGTCTAAATATCCTAACATGAACAACTGGAAAAAAATTTGTTGAAAGATGATGATGATGAAGATGATCACATGTATGTTTTCCCTAAAGATTGTATATAGTCTGAGTCTTTTTTTATGAAAGATGATCATGCTAAGAATCTCCTTAAAGAAGTTTCAATTTGAAAAGTGCAAGAGATAAGAAAAATCAGCATTGTAACTGACAATTCACCAAAATATGTCAATGTGGGAGTTGATTGTACCACTGAGGAAACTGATAAATATGTTTCATTGTTTAAAAAAATACATTGATGTGTTTTCTTGGACCTATGATGATTTGAAAGCCTATGATAAATCTATATTCCAACACATCATTCCTTTGAGGGAAGAAGCAAAGAATGTAAAACAAAAAATAAGGATCATGAATCTCAAACTGAAACCTCTGGTAAAGATTGAATTGGAGAAACTAAAGAAGGTTGAAATAACTTATCCCATTAGGCATTCTGAATGGTTTTCAAATATGGTGATTGTTAAAAAAAAGAACAGGGAAATCCAGATGCGTGTCAATTTTAGAGACCTTAACAAAGCAAGCATAAAAGATAACTTTCATTTACCTAATATGGATTTTCTTCTCCAGCAAGTCACTGGATCAACCTGCATGTCCATGTTGGATGGTTTTTCTGGATATAACCAAGTCTTGGTGGATGAGGAAGAAAGGGAAAATAACACATTTATAACACCTTGGTAAACATATGCATATGATATAATTCCCTTTGGTTTGAAGAATGTTTAAGCCACATTCCATAGGGCCATGGATCATGCATTTAGCAGGTTGATAGGAAAATTGATGGCAAAATATTAAGATGACTTGATAGTGCATTCAAAAACAAGGGATGATCATATCCATCATTTGAGAAATGTTTTTGAAAGGTGTAGATTATATGGTGTCTCTCTAAATCCAAAGAAATGATTATTTGTTGTAACTCAAGGAAAAATGATGGGCCATATTGTGTGAAAGGAAAGGATTTATATAGATCCACAAAGGGTTAAAGAAATAAATGAGCTCAACCCACCGACATCTAAGAAGGGAGTTCAATCATTTTTCGGCAAGACCAATTTTGTGCGAAGGTTTGTCCCTGACTATGCAAGTATTGTGAAGCCGATCAATTTGTTGCTAAAAAGGGAACATAGGTTTAAATGGACAGCAGATACTCAAGAGGCTTTCAATAATATCAAAGGAGTGATAACCACATCTCTAGTCCCCATTAGTCCTGATTTTCAAAGAGATTTCATCATCTATTCATTTTCTACAAAGACAATTGTTGCATCTATTCTTACTCAGAACAATACCAAAGGTAAAGAACTCCCAATCTGTTTCATGAGAAAAACCCTACATGACTATGAATTGAGATACTCAGAATTGGAAAAGAAAGTCTTGGCTCTTACAATAGTGGTGGCACACTTTCAGACGTACATATTGAACTCCCATGTTATTGTTTGTGTTCCCTCATCGCCAGTGAAGATGCTTCTGAATCAACAATTGGGAGAAGAGAAATGGTCTAACTTGCTGGCAAAGATACAAGAGTATGATATTGAAATTAAACCTTTAAAGGATGTCAAAGGACAAGGTTTATGTAATCTCATAGAAAATAGTGATTCTTTGGATGGAATGATTTCAATTTCATTAGGAGAACCATTGGATGATTTAGAATGGTATGGATACATTGTATTCTACTTGATATCTGGGTAGTTTCCTATTACTATGAACCCTAAGGAGAAAAGAACATTGAATATGAAGGTAAATCAATATGTGTTGATTGTTGATATACTATTCAAGAGAACTTATGATGGTATACTATTGATATGCATTGATGAAAACCAAGCCCAAGAACTAATGAGAGAATTACATGAAGGAATATGTGGTGGACATGTTGCACTTACCGCCACTTCCCACAAGATAATAAGAGATGGGTTATATTGGCCATCAATTTTCAAAGACTCATATGCCAAAATAAGGAATTGTGTATCATGCCAACAATTTTTAGGAAAATTGAAGAGATACACGATGTCTTTACAACCCATAATTGTAGAAAAATAATTCCCCCAATGGGGAGTTGATGTTGTCGGACCAATTAATCCAAAGTCTAGAAAGGGACATATGTACATTCTCACCGCTACAGATTATTTTATGAAATGGCTAGAACCAGTGGCATTAAAGAAACATGATTCTGAAGAGTTAATTAACTTCCTCAAAGATAATATTCTATCAATATTTGGTTTCCCAAACAAATTTATCACATATAATGGTTCTATTTTCATCAGGTCAAAGTTTACATAGTTTTGTGGATAATATGGAATTATCATGGGTCAATCGTCAAATTATTATCCATAAAGAAATGATCTTGTTGAATCCATAAATAAAACACTTGTCTAGATACTAAAGAAAACTATTGATAAGAACCAAAGGAATTGGCATATGAAACTGACTAACGTGTTGTGGGTAAGCATAATGACTCCAAAAGACAACACCGAGATTTCCCCGTATACATCAGTTTATGGGAAAGAAGTGAACATTCCAATTATCCTCGAATTCAATGCCTTGAATTTTGTGGTTAATACTGAAGACACAGAAGACAGTTTACCTATCCAAAGGAGGATCAACCAATTGTTGAAATTGGAAGAAGATTGAAGCAAATCCCTAAATCAAACTTCTCAGAGGAAGCAAAGTGTCAAAAGATATTTTGATCAGAGCACAATTGTAAAGAATTTTTAGAAGGGAGAACTGGTGTTACTTTGGAACAAGGCCAAGGAGAAACCGTCAATGCATACAAAGTTAGAAGTGCTCTAGATTGGACCACACATTGTCGAAAATATCCTGGGTTTGAACTCATATATGCTCCAAGACATGAAGGGTAAAATATTATTTTTTCCTATTAACGGGAAACATTTGAAAGGTTTCTTCTCCTAATACTTTCTCATTCTGATTGTACATAATTTTATTTTTCAGTTTGTATATTCTTACTTTGACTCCATATCCCAATGGACAGAATCACCTGGTCATAAAGATTATAGGTTCTTGACAACCCGCAGGGGGTTATCATCCCACATTTGGAGCCATTTGTTGAGACCATTTCCTACTTCTGAGTTTCCCTCCCCTTTATATCTTCCCAACTTATTTTTTCCATTTATTTTCCCTTTCTATACTTACCCAAATTCCCCTTTTATTTTCGGGTTCACGGGTTGGCGGACTCGTGGGATCTCACTTCCATTCATAGTCCCATATCATGAGTACGACTTACCATCATATTATCCTATACTTAACTATTTATGAAGTCACAGGTTCATGGGTTCAAGATTTCATATCCCATGTTCCATGATATCCATTTTGAACCCAAAAGATCCATGATATACATTTTGACCATCAGACTCCCCGAGATCCTAAGTATCTCCTCTCTCCTACATTGAGTCTAACTAAACGTATTATAACACTTAGCATATTTTCGACTTTTTGCAACTGCAGGTTCACGTGTTCACAAAAATTCCCAAATCCTAATTTGCTCTCGTTCGTCCCTACCATCCTCGTGTTTTTCCCAATACGCATTTAAGAATGGTTTAATGCTACTAAGTCATCATGCATGCTCTGTAAATATCGTCATCAATAAGTGAAGGGATAGAGGATATTTTTTCATTAAACCACATTAAATCATGATTTGAATAATATTATATTATGGTTATCCCTCTCAAGCGCCAATTACAAATATTATCTGGATTAAAGGAAAACTCTCATCAATTTATGGTAGCAGCAACTCGACGGTAGTTCTACAAAGATACTTTGAATATTTTTGGATGAGAGGACTAGAAATTTCAGTGGTATAGAGTGTATTCTTACAATTCATCCCCTTCTTCTCAAAAGGAAGTGATTTGGACATCCAGAATCGCTTGTATAGGGTGTGTCCCTGAGGTTTTTGAATGCAAGGACCTGGTTGCATGGGGTGTTGAGAAATATATACCAATTCAATGGATTATTCAAATTCAAGACCATTCTCCCATCTCTCGTTTTCCTCAAGTGTTCCATAAAATGTTGATGCTCCCTAAGCCGACACTGAATTTCAAAGAAGAAGATTGTAGGGATTTTCTGAAAAATCATGACAACGGCATAGACCTCTTGCCTGAATTCTTGGAGAATATTGCAGCCATCCATGACGATATTACCAGGTTGCAGGTCAACTCATTCAAAAACCCCTTTTGGTAAATTTCTTGGTTATTCACCAGGGTGCAGGCCAAGAAAGTACCGCTAGCCTTTCCTGTATGATTATTTATATCTTATAGTTTACTGTCAAAGAGAAAGCCATTTTCGATTGGGGAAAACAGATTTTCATTAAAATCTCTTCCCAATTGTCATAAGTACAAAAGAGATAAGAAATTATTTATTTCCTCTTATTTGGTGTTTGCGATAGCATATTGTTTTCAATTTCCTAAATTATCTATCTGTAAGAAGGTGAACTATGAATTTGACCCAGTTACCTTCTGGTACCAAGCATTGTGGAGCCACAAAGCTTCATTGCATTTCTATGAAGTTTTCAATGATTTTTTCTTGGTATTTAAAGGATTTTTATTTGGAAAATATATCCCCAAAATATCCGACCAGCTAAGTAAATTCCTGGATAAAAGGGGGGCGTTGGAGAAAATGGAAAATTCCAATGTTATCAGGATTTTCGGTTCAAAGGAAAATCCCTCCTTTCTCCCATGTCATATATCTAATAGAATGCTTATTACATAACTCTCAAGGCAATATAATTTATGGTTGCACTTTTTCCATGAGAAACGAAAAAAACAATTCATACCCTTGCCTTGGAAAATTGGGGACTTTATATTCAGAAATATAAACAAAATCGATGAATTTGCAAACCACTTCCACAATCTGAATCTCAAGTATCCTGAAAACATAAAAGGGTTTGACCCTAACATAATTTTTGTGGAGCATTTCCTAGTAGTGGGATTTAGCAATTCATTTATCCATACGTTTCTAAATGAAGAAGAAGATAATAACTTGGGTGATCCTACTCACAATGATGGTGACTTGGAAACGATACTTAGTACCAATGAATTTTACAAGAAGAAATGTAAGGGTCCTAGTGAGAAGAGTTCCTAGTCCCCAACTATTACTCCTAAGACTACAACATCTCAAAGAAATGCTCCAATAGCCCAGCCATATAGAAAAGTTACCAACAGTAGTTCAGGTGGAGGAGGAGACAATAATCCCCCTCTGGGAAAAATTGAGAGCTCGCACAAGCTTCCTCTAAGAAAAAAGAGGGAAAACGTCGTGCAAGAGGAATAATACCAGCACATAGAGAGTGACATCAATAACTTCTCCCTTGAATATATGGAGATTGAGGTAGACATTGAGAAAATGTTTCCCCCACTGGATTAGTCTAGAAACATGACCCACCAGAATCCATCTTTGGAAATCATTGAGAACGATACCTTCAACGAAGAAGAGTCATTTGTTTTCCAGAGCATTGTCGTTGATAGGGAATCCAAGAAATTAATTATTGATAAAAGTGATGTGAAGAGTAAAAAAAGAAAATCTCGTTCATAGGTTGACCTAAGAGATATGTGGCCTTCCTAGATTTCTATAATTCATAGAGAAAATGATGATGCACTCGATGACTACATTGGAGGTATTGAAGTGGAAAACACGACGCTAAAGGAAAGGATTAAGGAACTGGAAGAGACCTAAATGCATCTTCCACTTCTTTCCAATCCTTTGTAAATCGTTGGACCCACCATGTCTGTTGCTAAATTAAAAGGATCCTCAATCTTACTTACATCATCCAGGAGCTATGTGGAGAGAAATATCAAGAAAAGAATGGCATTAATAAAAGAGGCTTTTATTCTTACCAGGTCTTGATAATTTTTTATCTCCCACCATCTTCCTTCTACAAGCTTAATTATTTTGTATATTTGTTTTATGGTCTGCGGAAGCCCCAATCCCACTATTTAAGACAAACACATTTTAAATTTCAAAGAATATGTAACAGACTATATATGTTTTAGAAATTTCAAGAGAGCTATTTTAGGAACAATCTCGACTATGCTTTGTAACCCATAGTTTTGAATACAAAGTATTTGAGTTTTATCTATCATCATCTTTATTTGATCTACCTATGTTCACTCTGTTAAAGTTCTCTTATGCATGCAGATCATCTTCTTTTTATTTTTATGTAAACAGAAATATTTAGTCAAACTATGATAGATGTGAGGAAATTTTTCTTATTTGCTTTAAATGTGTGAATGTTCTTGGTTCCTGGTCCTTTCTCAGGAACTTTATTTCAAAATAAAATAAAACATTTTCGTTTTAATTCCTTACAGTATTTACATTTATTTGAATTACTATGACAAACTTTTGACAAGTCCCACATTTTGAATATTTAGAAATCCCAAGAAAATTTAAAGAGGAGTACCACCTCTATAAAACACAGGGCAATTTACATCCTCGTGAGGTTTTCATTTTGGTCCTAACAAATTCAAGCGTCAATAGACACCTGATTTTAGTGGAATGAGGATTGTCAACAAGGGTTGGATACTCTAAAGGAAAAGATAGTGACAACACCTATATTAGCATTTCCAGATACGAAAACGACATTTCATGTGCATGTAGATGCATCAACAATAACACTTGGAGAAATTTTGGTGTAGCCAAGAGAAGGGGAATTAGACCATCCTATAGCCTTTGCAAAAAGGAAGTTGTCAGAATCTGAGCAGAATTACAATACCACATAAAGAAAGGGCCTAGACATGGTATATACACTTCAGAAATTTAGACATTATTTATTGGGAAACCATTTTTAAATGTTCATAGATCATTTTTCCCTCAAATATCTAGTCAACAAGCCAGCGTTGGGGGTCAATATTTGTAGATGATTGTTATTATTCCAAGAATTTAATTTTGAGGTAATAGTCAAACCAGGGAATCTCAATGCAGGACCTGATCACTTGTCAAGGGTAACCAATGGAGAAGAACCTACTAACTTGGAAGATAAGTTCCCTAATGCATAATTATTTTTAGTGCAGGTATCTGATGAATAATTCGTTGATATCATTGAATTATTAAGTATAGGATTTTCACCACGGGAGTTTAGTACTGCGCAAACGAAAACTATGGTAGTCAGAGCTTTAGACTATCAACTCATTGTAGGTCATTTATATAATATGGGCATAGACAACATTTTGAGAAGGTGTGTATTAGAAGATCAATATACTAGGGTTTCATGAAGGCATAGTTGGAGGACACTATGTAGGGAAATCTATCATGCATAAGGTATTACACGTAGATTTATGGTAGAAAACAATTCATAAATATGCCAAAGAGTATTGCCAGAACTGTGATGTCTTCCAAAGGGTTGGAAAACCCAACATGATGGATGAGATGCCCCTAAGACCATAAGTAATTCTACAGGTATTTGAAAAATGGGAAATAAATATTTTCATACCTATCAATCCACCAACAAGAAAGTCAAGAGCTAGATGTATCATTACTACAAACAAATAACCAGATGGGAAGAAGCAGCACCAGTCAAAAATTGTAACACACTTCTTATTTGAGTAGGTGATCACAAGGTTTGGATGTCCTAGGATTCTAATGAGTGACCAAGGAATCCATTTTATTAATAGTACCATCAAGGATATGAATGAAGAATATGAATTCTATCACCAGAAGAGTACACCATATCATCCTCAGGAAAATAGGACAGTAGAAGCATTCAACAAGATTTTGGAAAATGATTTGACTAAGATCTACAATGTTAACAAGGATGTTTGGGATCTGAAAGTGCCATCTATATTATGGGTATATAGGACCACATTCAATAATTTGACAGGAAAGACACCATTCATATTGGTGTATGGACAAGAAGTAGTGGTACCATTAGAATGTTTGGTACCCAGACTGCGTGTAGAAGCGATTACCAATATGACATAAAGAGGCGTAGTACATGAGAGGTTAATTCAACTGATGGAAATGAAAGAAGGCAGGATTCTAGCAGGATTTCACCAAGACGTATAGAAAGAAAGGGACAAAGACTGGCATGAAAGACACATAAGAAAGAAAAGATTTAAGGAGGGAGACCTAGTTCTTCTCTATGACAACAAATTTTTGCAACACCTTGGTAAGTTCAGAATGCATTGGCTAGGGCAATATGAAGTAAAGATTGCCATAGATTGAGGATTTGTGTAGCTAAAGTACTTGGGAGGAACAGAACTGAAAGGAATGGTGAATGGTAGTCAATTGAAACTATATAGGGACAAGCGACCTACTAACTCTTAGTAATTACAACGCAATAAGAAAGTCATTTATATAGTGTACTATAGTAGATATTAGTAAATAAAACTAATAAAAAGAAAAAAAAGAAAAAAATGAGAAAAGGAAGAAAAAGAAATACACAAATAGAAAAAGAATAAAAATAAAAAAAGAGACAGAATTTGGTTGAACAACGAGAAAATGGAAAAAATTCATGCACAACAACTAATGTGACAGAATAGAGAGACAATGCGCAGGAAAAATTGGACTTGGTGCAAATGCACGAAAAAAGTAAAAAATAATTAAGATCTGGTCTATAAAGTGCGGAAAGCATGGGTTATCTCGACACTTAGTGATTTTTTGAGAAGAGAGTGAGATAAAAGTGTGTTCCCTAGGTGTAATTGTGCGAAGAAGAGAGAAATTTTCCAAACCGAATACAAAATGACACCACTGAAGTTTGGCACTCCAGGACAATACATACGGGTTACTCAATAGGCCAAATAAGGAAGGAAAGGATGGTGGAGCCCGAGAACATCGTCGAGCTTGAATATGTTATGAATTCAAAGACAGAGTCACTTAGCCCAATGAGGTTTGAGGAGGAAACGTCAACAGTGGAACAAGGGGAAGTACAACAGAGCTCTGGGACTCAAAATGGTATTACAAACCCTAATCCTGAAACACCAGCTAAACCTGATGAAATGAAGGGTCAGCAACAGGGCCACGACGAAGCCTTTTTGGGTAGGAGCCAAAATTTTCTGGATAGGAAAGGGAAGTGCTACGAAACCATGTATGAATCCCTATGGAAGGCCAAGGACACCAAAAATCAATAGGAGAATAACACAATGCTCCCTATGCTACTGGAAGAGATACAAAAGCACACAACCAATGTGTGGATCATTCCTGTGGAAGTTGTCTAGGAATCAGAAGGGATAACTAGGTTTAAGGCATCCAAGCACCATATGTGGATCTAGGCCATGAGGGATCCAAAGAAGGAATGGTTAGAGATGAATTATTGCATCATGAGGGAAGAGATGGATTGGATAATCAAAGACTAGCCTACGCAATGGAAGATACCAGTAGAAAAACTAGCAACAAGGACAACAACAATGAAATCATCCAAACCTAAGGGGAAATCCAAAGAAGGTCCTTCAAAAAAGACAAATAGCCTAGATTCTAACACTAGGAAGGTTGCAGTGTGCAATCAAGAATTAGGAAGAATCACAGTGCCAAAGAGGCCAAGGAGGACAACAACGGTGCCCAAGGAAGACATTCAGAAGGATGCCAAGAAGAGAGACACATCTCTGGCCAATGAGGAGGGGGCATAGGTGATGATGAGTGGGGAAAAACCCTCATAGAAAAAAAGAACCACAACACAGATGGAGGAAACGTGCAAAAATATGAAGTACATGAAGGAAGGCCCAGTCATCACCTTGACATAGGATGATGTTGAGTTCATGGAAGACAAGGTCCGAGATAGGGGGTATGATTTGGTCTGCATTGCAAAAGCATAGAGAGAAGATATCATGGCCAAACTCATATAATTCCATGAAAATTTACAGCAGTTACAAATTTATACAGTACTACATGCCACAACGCAACAACCTGAAAAGACACAACGACCCCCTGCATCGAAAGAAAAAGATTATATAGTTCAGATAGTAGTGTTGGGAAGGGATACATTCATGGTCACACAACATGTGGTCAGAATTGATCAATAGACCATGTAGAAAACCATGGGGGATATTGACCACTTTGAGGTAGTCATGGCGCAGATACCCACGAAATCACTATACAGACTCTAGGCTAGTATAATGCAAGAAGTGCAATCAAGATCTCGCGCGGATGCCACCAAATTGGAAGTTAGTAGGGAGGTCGCCGAGATGTTATAGATCACCTGTGACCAATTGACCTCGTAGAAGGAGGAAGAAAAAGAATGTTTTGACAGGCTAGAGCAGGGGCTAACAATGGTATACAACCACATTCTAGATAGCACACAAACACTCGATAGGACAACATATGAAAAGATAAAGATCATTGCGTAGAAAATCTGGGGATATAGGCAGAAAATTGAGGAGATGAAAGAAAATATTAATCCTACAACTCCTCCTGAGGTCCAAGAGAAAATATAACAGGAAACAACATTCCATATAGTTGAAGTGGCAAGGGAAACCAAGTCGCAAAACTGTTTGACAGAACTGCGCAAATTTGGACCACTTTGGAAGAAGATGAAAAGTTCCAACAATTGGATCAACAAGAGGAGAAAATCAATGTTTCCATGCAGGAATTGAAGAAATGACAAAAAACCATGAGCATTAATGAACGCTTGAAGGGAATGCAGGAGATGAAGACCCTGCAGATAGAGTTAAAGACTGCGCAGATCATTAAGCAAGAAAGACAAGCCCAATTGGAGCCCCTCCAAGAACAAGCAACATAGATAATTGTGGAGCTAGAGGAAGAGAATAAAAGGATGGCGTAGGAACATAAAAAGAGTGCAACATTGCTACAAGAACAGATAAAATTGCATATGGTAGAAGCATTAACAAATAAAGCTCCACAAGTGAAAGAAAATTGGAAGGAACTAGCGGAAAAGTTCCACATCTTGGAGAAGGATGTAAAGGGAGCACGCACCACCTGAGTGGCTCGGGCCGAGCCACATGTTAGTGTTGGGGGCTTGTTGGTGCAGGCCTATTTTGGGAATAAGGATTTATTTTTGGTGCAAACCTAATTTTGGAAGAGAGGGTCTATTTTCGGAGCGCATGCCTTAAGAGGCAGAAAAGAAGCATGCAAAAATAGAAGGAAAATAAGCCTGCAGGAGGAAAAGCAATGTGGAGCACATGTCGATAGGCCTAACCATGTTAGGGTTAGTATTTTTGACAAATATTGTAATGGCTATAAGCTAGTAGAGTAGTATAAATAAAGACCTAGGAGCTCTAGGCCAAGTTTGGTTGTTGTGGTTAGTATTGTGGGTTAAGAAGCTATTGATTGTAGTGATTTTTGTTATGGTTATTGTGGTAGAGTGGAATAAGATAGTTTTTTAGGGTTAATTCATAGGCTAAGGAGCCTGGTGTCATCTATTCATCCTCCCATAGGGTTCTTACCCTCACTTTTGATTGTAATATTGAAGATTTAATGCACGCAATGCAGATTTTGCAGTAGAATGAATAAAAGAGAAGAGAAGCTAGATCTTTGTGGACGTAGCCCCAGGAGAGGGTGAACCATGGTAAAATATTGTATCTATGTGTTTTTAATGAATGATTTTAATATTTTGTTAATCATTAGCTAAAGGATGAATGGTTAAACCTAGTTATAACAACATGCATGCATAGGTTTAAAGGTGAATAAATCATAGAAGTAGATGAATGATTAATGATGATGATGAATAAGGAAAATGATTTAAACATCATTATTGGTGCAAGTTTGATCAGACGAGGGTCCTTCTCCGGTTACCAACAAAAGGTAACGAGTAGTCTAGAGCATTGGCGTTTTCATCTCCTTCGAAGAGAAGAAGTCTCACCTGAAGCGTTGTTGACACAAATGGATAGGGAAGGGCAAGGAAAATACTTAGGAGGATTCATAGAACCTTCAAGATTCATCCTGATATTGCACAGGACATCTAACTACCAAATAGATATGAACTCATATGCACAAGAACTGACTCTACTTATGTTGTGGAAAATCATTCAAACACAGAGACATCATGTGGAACTCATGGACCATAAATAAGTACTGCAATGCATAAGTATAACACAGAAAGACACAACATATTTTGAAAATTTAGATCCTTCTTCATATTATCTTCAGATATTTCTTCATTTACAAACTCAGAGATACACAATAGCACTCTGTTATAGACTCTTGGCTCTAGAATCATTTCGCAGAGCTCTAACTCCCAAAAAGGTGTACAGATTACATTACAGACTCAAAACTCTGACCTCTCAGCCACATACAATAACCATATCAGAACCTTACATTTGCGATATCAATTAACCAAATAAAATCAACAGCCAAACTGACTTAACCCAACTGACAACAATATTTTACAATCATATTCAACCCTGTATATAAGTTAGGTTGTGTCTTTTGTATTGGATTGCACAGTTTCTTGTTCTGTTGCAACCACTTTTGCTTTGTTGGCGTTGAGATGTCCTTTTCGCAACTGATTTTTGTTGCTTCTCCTTGATCTACTTTCCATCTTCTTATGATGCTTATGCAACTCATACTAATCCAAGACTGGGACTGTAGTCATTCTTTTGCAATTCCTTATCAAAAAATGAAGGGCCCAAAAGGCTCTCACCACAAACCTTGACTCGCGCTCGAGTCAAGTACTTGGCTCTTTTGCAGCTTCCAGGAGAAACTCTTGTTTTCCCTTATCCTCCTTTTCCTCTTTATTTTTCTCTTTTGTTTGTGCTTTCTCTTATTTTGCCTCTTCAAATGAAGGGCCCAACTCTGGGGCCCACTTCCTCACTTTTTGAAAGCTTCCAACTTTATCCTACCACTTCCTAGCAAGGAGTGATGGCTCTGCTACAAACTATTGGGTCGCCTCTGTAATACATCCCTTGGGCTTGGATGCAACCAACGAGTTCCACTCAAAATTTGTTGTTGCATCAACTTGACGCATATGCATGTACACTGTATGAATGACATGTCAAAAGTTGTGCAGCTCCTTCTTTGCTATGGATTGTGCCACAAATAGGGCGTTCAGTTCATTATATACTTGTTGGATCTTGTCAAACTTATTTTTTTGCTCCAGCAGATCCATCGTGGTCGCAACTTCTTCATTCAGCACCTAGATTCTGGTGCGCACATCCTCCAAGGTTTGGTTGCACCTAGCGATAATTCCCATACAATCACTAACTTTCCTGAAAATCCTTGTGCACTTTGTTGTGCGCTTATGTAGTGTTGCTCGATCATTGCTTCCTTCTAGCACTACCTTTTCCATATGTTCCTGCAGCTTCAGAGGAAGTTTCTCTGCTTCTTACCGATTCTGTCGTAACTGCACTTCCATATTCTTAGTGTGAATGTCTAGTTGTGTCCATGCTCCTTGGAGAAGCTCAATTTGATTCTCTCGCTCTCCTGCATCCTTGGCTTCGGGCAGTTGGGGTGCGACATTCTAAATTTCTGACCAGGCTTCAACAAGTCTTTTTTGCACTCTTTCCAGTCTATGCTCAACCTGGATCTTTTCATGTGCTTCTTTTGTCTTGCATGCTTATTCAAGGAGCTCTTCCTCCCTTGCGTACTTAGCAGACCTCTCAGCCTCCTGGGGCCTTTTCTCTAGTTGATTAGTGGATGCTATGATCATTCCAACCAAGTGTGTCATTGACCATTGTGCAAGGTTAGCTGATGAAGGGGCTACATATCTGGGTGCTTGAGTCTGCAATGGAATTCCACTGGTCGTTGAATGATCCGAGTGGGTCTCTACCTCCTCCTCCCCTATTGTTGTTCCTGGCGCAAGCCCCAACCTTAACAGTGAGAGAAAGAGTGTCACAACCTCTATTATGGCCAAGCAAAGTTGCAACAACTCTGCACACTACTAAGGGTTCTAGAGAACCATCTCCATCTATTCTTGTACAAATGTCACACTCTACCCAGAAGTTGACTCGGGTTCCTTCTGAGCCTCTGGTATCTCCTTCCCTTTACTTGTGTCAGCTCCCTGCATTGTGCTTCCCTGGATACCCTCAACCTTGGTCGTTGAGGGGATGTGTTGGGTACTTTGAGCTAGCGGCTCCTCCACCATTTGGGTGTCCTTTTCTGGCACAAAAGGCACAATCTGTTGGTCCTTGGTGTCCGAGTTCAGACCAGTCAGCTATAGGATCTGATCTTGTACTTCTGAATTTAGACCAGAAACTTTTGGTCTCGGCTCAGGAAACTCCTAGGTTGTTTCTGGGATTTCTCACTCTTCTTTTTAGGGGGATCGAGTTGCATCGGATCTGGACCAGTGGTTTGGGGTGGACTAGTAGATTTTGGGGGTGGCGACTGGGGTTGTGGTGGTAATGGAGTGTGTTCAGTGATGATGGTGGATGGAGGGGTGTCGGGATTAGGGGCGTCCTAAATATGGATGATGGGGGTTTCTATGACCATTGAGTGAGCGTGGGGGTTTAAGAATTTACTCGGAGAGACCCCATTTATGAGCTTCTTTGTCGCTGGTTCTATGATGAACGCTGCACTCGGGATCTGGAAGCTACGGGAAGACTGACACCATTCTTTTCTTATGCTCCAATGGTTGCATCTCATCCTCCTCCTCAGATTTTGATTGTCCCGGAGCTTCCTTCTTCTGGGCTTCTGGTCCTAAGCTTGATCTACCCCTGCTTATTTTCCTTTCTTCTTCAGTAGTTCTACAGGCAAGGGGTATTGCATCCCCGACTTGTGTAGGTTTCCTTTAACTCCCGGCCATGACATTACCTCTTTGTCGAGGGAATCTTCATCTAGGTAGAATGGTAGAATCCTCGAATGGAAATCCTCCCTATTGTAATTCCTCGACCATACAAACATATGATGTCGGTTCATGCTGAAAGCAATGTTTCTCGTGTTGTAGTTGAGGATCTCCTATGGAATGCCAAACCATTGTGTTGCATCGATCAATCCATTGTACCAATTGGAGAACATCTAGTTGTTGAAGGTTGTGTTCTCCGAGTCCACCCTAGACTTCCATGGCTCAAACATATTTGCGAGGCACCCCTTGCCTACTAACACCAACAGTCTTCCAGCGAGTGGCATCCACTTGAAAATAATGAATGCCACCAACAGGTAGTCATATTTGAAGGTGGCTCCCTTATCCAAGGCTTCCTCGCAAGCCACGAGTAGTTCCTCCAATAGGTAACTGCACTAGTTGAATACAACGCCATTGGCAGAGAATTCACCCACTGAAAATGCATATACCATGCATTATCCCTTGTAATATGACCTCATAAACTTGTTGGCTATGATGTAACAGCCAATCCTAACTATCTCTTGTAGTATGGGGTCAATTTTGTATGTGCGCCCCCCCCCCTCTACGTGTGGAACCTTTCACAGAGGATGGGCTCCCCTTTATTTTTTCCATGCTTGTTGGGACCCTGGAATCCCTTCGACACATCATGTCCTTCAAGGGACAGTCCACTGATATGATGTATGTCCTCAATGTGGATTGGATACCGCCTTTCCAACCAAAGACTTCTTTCATGCACCCTGTTGATCAGGAACTTGGTGCACCACGAAACTTCACTAATGGTATTGAACACTGGTAAGTCTCTAAGGTTCATGATGGTTGAGCTGAATATGTTGATGAATTCAGGCTTGGGCATGAACTGCATGCCTCCCAACATGTCTAGAGTGATAGTCCAGAATACATCTATCTTCATCTGGGGTAACAAGACTTGGTCTATTAAATCAAGGTCAAGGAGATTGACCTACTCCACCTTCCCCTTTAGATCACCTATGACCTCGACTTGGGGGTCACAGGGCTCATTTGGTACTACACATTTGGACATGGTGCTTTGGATTCTTGTAGCTCTCGACATTGTGGGCTCTGATTTATCAACAAATTCTACGACGAACTAAGGATTGGGGATCACAACTATGGGTTTCAAAAATGCACAGGCTTTCTCGCTCTACAGAATTCAGAAAGTATTAAATTCTTGAAAACAATGTGTTCTACAATGAATTCTCAGAGCCTTATACTTGGGCTTAGCTGGCAAGTTCAGCAATAAATATTGTTCATCATGACCCTATGGATGCAACTTGGGTCTGAGTTGTTCAACAAGACGGGTTAATGGGGTAAATACTATTGGGAAATTCTGGCATTTACTGTGCAAGTTGGACAGGGGCGTTGCTGATTTCATACCTTTCCATTTGACAGTTGGGAATCCTAGCGCAAATACCGATGGCATCTTCGTGTATCATGAATTTATGGTTTAACTAAATTTAGACAAGGTACCATAATAGCAATAAAGGTTGTGACTGGACTAGTTGTGTGTGGCACATGGACTCATATTGCATTCGGATTCGTTCTCCCTCTGACCACAAAGGGCTCCCCATCATATTAATGACCACCATATATGATTTCTTTCCTTCTTTTATCCTACACTGATGAGTAATAATTTATGCATCAAACAACACTTAAACATAAAAATGAACTATGTGTCACGACGCAACACTACACACATCGACTTTATTAACTGAATTTAAAAAAATTGAAAAAAACTCAAATCTAACTATTATACATGCATCTTCGGACTAGAGAAACACTTCCTTTAGCTTAGTTCTGAGACATATAGGGTTTCAGGTGAGAGCCATTCACCCATCCTGTTCACAGCATACCATCCAGTTGCACAATTCTGACTGCTCCTGAGGGTCGTATCTCCGCAACTATAAATGGTCCCAACCAATGCATGTGCAACTTCCCAGGATGCTTCTGGTACCGACTGTCATAGAGTAGAACCTTGTCTCCTTGCACAAATACTTTATTTTTAATTTGCTTGTCATGCCAATATGTTTTCCTTTCTTTTTCAACTGACTGATGGAAGTATGCTAAAAACCTAGTCTCCTTGAGTTCTTGTAACTCCATAAGTATCTTCGCAACTGATTCTTCCTCCATCATATGTGTGATCTGTGTGATGTACAAACTTGGAGTGATGAATTATGCGGGCACTATAGCCTCCTTCCCATAAACTAGCTAGAATGGTGTGTACCAATGGAGTTTGTTTGTGGTTGTCCTGTAAGACCATAGTACTATTGGAATTCTTTCATCCCAATCTTCCTAATTTACGTAACAAACCTTTGTTAACCCTCTCTCTAGAATCTTGTTGAATGCTTCTAATGTTCCATTGGCCTGCAGGTGGTAGGGGATGCTTTTGTGATGTTGGATCAGGAACTTTGTTGTAAGATTTTCTATAGTGATACTAATGAAATGAGCTCTCTAATCACTACTTAGGATCCTAAGACATCCAAATCGAGGGATAATATTCTCAAATATGAACCTAGAAGAAATATCGGTCAAACAGTCATGAACAGTTGTTACCTTAACCCAACGTGTAAGGTAGTCAGTTGCGGTAATAATGTACCTACCCGTTGAATGCTTAGTTGTGGGGTTGATTGGTCCAACAAAGTCAAACTCTCACTTCTCAAATGCATGTATATCTTGAATTGCTTGAAGTGGTAATTCATCTCAGCGTGATGGATTACCCACTCTTTGAAAAAAATCACATGATCAAGCATATACCTTTGCATCCTTGAAGAGCGTTGACCACCAAAGTCTAGCTTGGAGAAATTTTTGTGCAGTGGCCTTCCTCCTACATGTGATCCCGCAAATCTGTTGTGGCACTCCCATAATATATCTTTCCTTTCATGATCCAAGACACATCTTTTGAGGATACTATCTAGTCCTAATTTATACAATTGTCCTGCGATCAACTAATAATTTGCAGCTCTAACAACCGTAAGACGTTTCTGGGTTGTGAAATATGTTTCTGGGTAGCCCCCTGTACTTAATAAGACTGCTATGTCCTCCAGGTACTCTAGTATGGCCTCAACCCAAAAGAAGTTTGAATATGGGAGCTTATCGTCAACTGCTTCGCCACTTTCCCCTAACTCTAATCTAGACAAGTGATCAGGTCCTATGTTGCATCTTCTAGGATTAATAATCACTTCAAAAGAGAATTCATGAAATAGTAGTTGTTAGTGCCAATTCTTGCAAGTAGGGTGCTTCTCCCCGATTTCAGGCCCTTGGGGTAAAATGCAAAGAAATGGGGTTTAAAAACCCATCAAATGTGTTTTATTCAAAGGCCGTAGTCATGAGCACCCAAGCGCAGTATGCATAAAATCTCTATTTTCGAGTTAAAAATCAAGCAGGCGGGCATTTTTTCTTTTTAGCGGCGAAGATCCATCTGTTAACACCAATTCTTGCAAGGGGGGTGTTTCTCTCCATTTTCAGGCCCTTGGTGTAAAATGCGAAAAAAATGGGTTTTAAAAACCCATCAAATGAATTTTATTCAAAGGCCTCATTCGTGAGCGTCAAGTGCAGCACACAGAAGAAGTCCATTTTGAGCTTAAAATCAAGCGATCATGCATTTTTGTTTTCAACGGCAAGGATCCATCGATGGAGCAGATCAACGGTCATCGGGTAAGATAGAGCCACAGAGTTGCACGAGGTTTAGTGCATGGGATCATCCCTTAGGGCCAAAGTCACAAAATGATCATGGTCATCCGATCCAGTCGGGACACGTGGCACCTGATTAAGTCCGGTCGCCATCTCGACTATCATGACTTTGAAATACAAGGGTCGACTCCCTTCCATCAATGATACGTGAGATGAGAAGACACGTTTGGGTGCGGGCCCACGGTCATACCATAGGGTCGTATGGAAATGCGGTGGGAGGAAGAGGAGCGAGAACTCTAAGGAGAAGGAGAATCCCTGAAAGGATCGGGACCATTAGTCTTGAAGGATGTGTGGCACACGATTGAGTCTGGTTGCTATTCCTCCTATTGTGACTTTGAAATACAAGGGTTGACTCCCTCCCATCCACGATATGCAAGATGTGAATATGCCTTTGGGTGCGGGCCCACGGTCATAGCACAGGGTCATATGGAGTGGGGACAAAGTAGATGAGGGGTGCAGAGCCAATGTGTTCAAGAGAAAATGGATCGTGTCCGTTGATTTTGAAGCCAGATCCAACTGCCAATATGGAGGGTCATTTCGCAGTTTTAATCACCAAGGATCCTAGACGCTAGAATGGTGGAATCTCCCGAAAGGTGAAGTGTCGAAGCACCTCTGGAGCGAGGCACTAGGTCATGGCCATGGGTTACATTAAGGGCGGAGCCAAAATAAAAAGGAGGCTAGACTCTGAGCCCTGGGAAGAAAGCGCTTGTTCGTTCCTTATACTCGAAATCTTGGCCACTCGCCATGGAGGAAGGCAATTAATGAAAATTGAGCAGGTAGTTGAAACCTCAGCTCGAGCCATGAATGTAAGGCATGGAGGTTTTGGCAGGCAGTCTGCCCAAGATTGTCTTGTGTGCAGGTTTTCCTAAAAAGATCCATGCCAATCTGATGTCCTCATCTGACTAGAGGATCCTGCACACGCTAATTTGGACTTTAATGTCTCATTTACCCTGTTGTTGCCAAGGGGGCGAATTGCTCTGAGTATATATACTCAGTTGTTGTATTTTTGTAGGGATGGGTGGTAGAGAAGAGCTCCCGACTGTAATGTGTTAATGAAGCACCAGTTTTCTTGGCTATGTATCTGTATATGAAATTTCTTGTTTAATGAAAGGCAACTCTCTTTTTCATCTGGTTTCTATCCCATACTAAAAGAGTTCATGATTGACTGATTCACATGAATCATTGTGACTATGTTATGATAAAGGTTTTATTGTAGCGTTGTTATGTTCTTTTAGTGTTTCTGCAATTTGAATATAAGATGTTCTTGTGTTCAATTTTTTCGTCTTCAAGCTATTAGAAGCTCAATGCCTACAACAGACCTTTTCATTTCCTCACAGAAGTCTTCCTCCTTCTCACCCTTATTACAACTTACTGTCTGAAGTTAAACCAAGACCTCATCTGCTTGTGCATGTCTGGCCTAGTTTCTGAGTTAGAATGATATTGTTCTGAATTTACTTCCATTCATCACCCTTTATCAACAAATAATGACATAAACTGATGGGCATCAGGCTTACTCCTGCTGCAATCTAGGAGTGACTTCTAACACCAACATTTTTGGCGTCGTTGTCGGGGATGAAATTGAAAATTTTCCCTGGGATCGAACGACATCAAGCCTCTGATTCTAAAGGTGTATCAGGCATCAGATCCCTACAAGATTTCTACTTTGCACCTGGCAACTCCATTGTGACGAATTCATTGTGAAGAATCCACTATGGAGAACATGTTGTTTTAGTTGTGGCTTCCAGAGGTAGACACACGCGGTCCCATCCACGAATTTCTCTAGCTACACTTGCAGCTGATCCAGAGGTGATTATCAGAAAAGGAAAGGCCTCTGAAGGAGAAACTTCCACCACTAAACCAGGTAATTTTCCATCTCCTTCTGTAGAAACTCCATTTTCTTCTTCTCAGCTTCCTAGCAGACCTTTTTCTGAAGTTTCCCGTTTCCTGACTTTCGGAAGTGTCCCTGCTGAGCTTTCCCCTCCTGTTATGGGATTGGAGGGAGAAATCCTTGTCACTCCCCTCTCCTCTGAAGTTGTACCTTGGCGTAGACCCAAGACCACATAAGGTTTCCCCACTCCTAGCTTTACCACCCCTCCTCTTATTACTATTGTTGCTACTACACATAGAGAAGCATCTGCTGACTCAAGCCCCTTAGATTTCTCTCTGAATCCCCCATTGTTTCCCCTTCCACCTAGAAGCTCATTTCCAGTATCCCCTGTTCTTTCTCCTTCTCCTCCGAGTTCTCCTCCACCTAATATTCCTATGGCAAGAGAAAATCCCCCCATGACCGGAATGGAGGCTATAATAGCTGCTAGGTATGATCCCCTTTTGTTACCTCATCCTCTCAATGCCCTTCCAATAGATGGCTACCTTAAGCAGTTGCCCAAGTTTACAAGCGAAGGGGACATAGCTGTAGAAGAATACCTTGAATCCTTTTACATTTTTACAGATGATCATGTTATCATGCATGCAGACGTATGGATGAGGATTTTCGTCCATAGCCTTAAAGGCGAGGCTAGAAAGTGGTTTAGGGCCCTGCCTCCTAGATCTATCGATGGGATTGAGGCTTTGGATAATGCATTTTTAAGACAGTGGGAAGACAAAAAATACTTCATGTATTACATGACAGAGTTTGGATCTTTGAAGAGAAAGGAAGGAGAGTCTGTTTCTGACTTCTCCAAGAGATTCAATAAAATGTACAATAAGATCCCTGCTGAGATAAATCCCTCAAAAGCCTCTGCTAAGATCACCTATGCTAGTGCTTTCGATCCTGATTTCTGCCTCCTGTTGAGGGAAAAGAGAGACACTACTCTGGCTCACATGCAGGATGCAGTCGTGGAAGCAGAATCTAACATATTGGTTGTTGACCGACTTAGGAATAAGGCTGATAGAGATATATCTAGGAAGAGACTTGAAGCCTCCCCATCCATTTCCTCTCCCCTTCCCCTTCAGATGGATGAGGTAACTAAAGTACTAAAATCTCTTTCGGCTAGAATGGAAAGGTGGGAGTTACAAGGGAAGCCCATGTACAGAAATCCCCAAAATACTGATAACAGAGGCTTCAGGAAGCCTAGTAACAATGTGCCATAGGCTTTGCCAAGGGAACAAAGGAGAAAATATAGAGATGATCATAGGATTCAAACCCCCCTCCAAAATAACCTAGTTGCTCATGAGGAAGGAGAGGAGATAGATGAGCTCGACCCCAAAATTCACTATATTGAAGACACTTCCCCTTTTCCCCATTTGAATCAATCTGCATATGAAGAATCCCTTATGAACATTCAAATCAATGAGTTGGGTAAAGGGTAAAATTCCAACAACACTCCTAACAAATACCATCTTAGGTCAAAGAAGAAAGAAGGGAATTTTGATAGCCATGATCAGCCCCTCACAGCGGAAAGGCCTGCTAAACCTACAACAATCACTACTAAAGAAAAGAAAACTTAGAATACTTCGCCAACAGCCAAAGAACCTGTCTCTGAGGTAATGGAATCTCCTAAGCCTCTTTCCTCCTTTAGTTTTGAGAACGAAATTCAAAATATTAGAATCCCTTTACCCCTCTCAGAACTAGTTAAAAATGAAGATTTCAAAAGGTCCCTCTCCAAACTGCTACAATCTGAGTCCCCCAGCCTTCCACAGACTCAGGAAATATTCAAGATGAAAAGCCAACAGTCATCCTAGGTCCCATGGTAGAATATAGAGATGATTCATCCCCTCCCTTCTACACATCCCTGAACATACATGATAAGGTGCTGCATAATTGCCTCATGGATTCAGGAGCTTCCCACAACCTTATGCCCAAAATAGTCATGGAAGAATTGGGGTTGGAAGTGACAAAGGCTCTACTCTTTTGATTCAAGGAGGGTTCAATTCCTTGGAGTCATCAAAGACTTGGTGGTCTCTTTATTTCAACTTCCAATGAAGAGTGTGGTCATGGACATTGTAGTAGCTGATGTTCCCCCCAAGTTCGACATGTTGTTGTCAAGATCTTGGATTAAAAAAATTGGAGGAAAATTACAGATGGCTCTCACATATGCCACCATTCTAGTCTTTGGAGGGGAACACAGGAGGTCGTATAGAGAATCTCAGCTGGCCTACATTGTTAGTGATGAAGAAGACCCCACCAATCATCCTATCTTTGCACTTGACATTGATTTGGGGTCTAGTTTATTACATCTCACGGATACTCCTGAAGCCCCTTTTCAAATCAGAAAGCAACCCATTTTTAATTACGAGATACCTCCTCCAACCACCTCTATTTGGAAGATGTTCTTCGACGGAGCTTCTTCTAGCGAAGGCACTGGCGCTGGAGTGGTTTTTGTGTCACCTTTTCAGAAAACCATATCCCTGTCATACAAGCTAGAATTTGAAGCTACCAATAATGTAGCAGAATATGAAGCTCTTGTTCTGGGTTTAAGGGCTACAAAAGAAATGGAAATTGAGGGGGTAGCAGTGTTTGGAGATGCTGAGTTGATAATCCAGCAAGTTAGAAATGCTTATCGAGCTAAGAATCCTCGGCAGGAGTTACAAAAATGAGGTGTGGGACCTGATTGATAATTTCTTCTCATCTTTCAATATTTCTTTTATTCCAAGAGAGGAAAATACTTTGGCCGATTCCTTAGTTGTCTCAACTAGTCTGTTCAAGATCCCTCTTCCGCCTAAGATCAAATATGATGTTGAGATAAGATATAGGCCATCTGTACTGGACAATATAAAGCATTGGAAGGTATTCGAAGACGATCTTGAAATCAAAAAATTTCTTCAGTCTGTTGATGAATTTTCCGCATTACACATTGATCAGGATCCTGATCTCGAGAGTCACCCTCACCCTAAGGTATTGTTGAATAAAATTGCTAATCACCATATTATTCATCTTCCTAGAAATCACATCCTGAAGGGACTAGTCCCTTTAGAAATATTGTTCGATGGGAATGATGTGGCAGTAAAGGGTAGGGTTTCAAATGGAGATGTTGATACAATGGAGTGCAACATCGACACACAGGAGGAACCTAAGTTTGTCAAGTTATCAAGCAGTTTGACCAAAGAACAGAGGGCCGAATACATCGAGTTATTAAGAGAATTTGCTGATGTGTTTTCATGGACCTATGAAGACCTCAAGACATATGAAACATCTGTCATTGAACACAAGATCCCACTAAAGGAAGAGGTTAAGCCATTTAGGCAGAAGCTAAGACAGATAAATCCCATGTTGTTGCCTGTCATGGAGAGAGAAGTGAAGAAGTTGTTAGATGCCCAAATCATTGTCCCCTTGAGATATTCTGAGTGGGTGGCCAACTTGGTCTCGGTGAGGAAGAAAAGTGGAAAAATCAGGCTCTGTGTTGATTTCAAGAACCTGAACAGGAGCTCAAAGAAAGACAACTATCCCTTGCCCAACATGGAACACATATTGCAGAGGGTAATTGGTGCATCTAGGATATCCATGATTGATGGTTTTTCTGGATATAATTAGATATCAATCATGCCTGAGGACAGAGAAAAAATAGCCTTCACCACTCCTTGGGGCACATTCATGTATGCCAAAATGCCTTTTGGATTAATGAATGCAGGAGCAACATTTCAGCGAGCCATGGACATAGCCTTCATTGGGGAGAAAGATCAGTTTGTGGTGATCTATTTGGATGACATCATAGTCTTCTCTGGGTTTGTTAAAGAGCAATGATGTCACTTGAGGAAAGTTTTCTTAAAATGCCAGAGGTTTGGCCTTTCCTTAAATCCCAAGAAATCTTTGTTTTCTATGAAGGAGGGAAAGTTGTTAGGCCATGTATTATCAGCAGAGGGAGTGAGAATTGATCCCAGCAAGGTAGAGGCAATTTAGACCCTGTCACTTCCCAGGTATAGAAAGGAAGTCCAAGATTTTTTAGGGAAGATTAACTTTCTGAGGAGGTTCGTCTCAAATTTTGCTGAGTTGGTGAAACACATCACAACCATGCTCAGAAAGGGAAATGAAGTAAAGTGGACTGTTGAACCCAGGGAATCTTTTGTCTAGATAAAAAAAGGCATTGGATCAGGCACCTGTGCTGATCAGTCCTAATTATTCCAAGGATTTCCTAGTTTTTTCTTTTGTTTCTTTTGATACAGTAACAGTGGTCTTATTGTAGAAAAAGGAGGAAGGGCGAGAGAAACCCATTTCCTTCTTCAGTAAGGCATTAAGAGATGCATAAACCAGGTAAGAGATCATGGAGAAATAGGCCTATGTCTTGGTGAAATCTCTCAAAGCTTTCAGAGTCTATGTCTTGCACTCAAGAGTGACTGCATACGTTCCTTCGGCCTCTATGAAAGACATCCTTATACAGCCTGACATAGATGGGAGAAGAGGTAAATGGATTGCCAAGATCCTTGATTTTGACCTGGATATAAAGCCCACCAAGTTGGTTAGAGGGAAAGGTTTATCCAAGTTGCTGGCTGAATCCAATTGCAAGGCCTTGGGGGTTAGCTTCATCAATGCTTGCTCAGAAAATCAGCAAGCTGAGACGTCTAGCAAAAGCTCTCAGGGTGGTTTATCACTAGCAAAATGCACTTGGTACAGAGGCATTTTGTACTTTTTGCGAGAGTTGAAGCCTCCTGATGGAATGGGAAAAATCAAGGCAAGAGCTTTAAAGCTCAAGGCGGTCAGATATTTTCTTATTGACCAAGTCTTGTACTAGAGATACCCTCTAGGGGTGTTTCTGAGGTGTCTGAACCCACAGGAAGCCCATAATGTTATGTTTGATTTCCATAGTGGCCTTTGTGGAGGGCATCATTTCTAGAAGACCACAGCTCATAAAATTCTTAGGGATGGGTACTACTGGCCCACCTTATTCACTGATGTCTGCAGAGAAGTCAGAGCTTGCATCAAATGCCAAAGGTTCTCAGGAAAGTAGCAGCTCAAATATTTGCCACTAAATCCTGTAGTAGCTTCAGTGCCCTTTCAACAATGGGGATTGGACTTCATTGGAGAAATTCATCCTCATTCAAGTGGCCAACACAAATGGATCCTGACTGCAACAGACTATTTCACCAAGTGGATAGAAGCTACCCCCACCAAGAGTGCTTCACACAAGGTAATTATCAGCTTCCTGGAGGATATCATAGCCAGATTTGGCTATCCCAGCAGAATTTTCAATAATAATGTTGCTTCTTTCAAGTTTGAACCTATGGTTAAGTTCTGTGAGCAATTCGAGATTTCACTAATTCACTCCACTCCCTATTATCCTCAAGGAAATGGACTGGCAGAATCTTCCAATAAAATTCTAATCAAACTCATTAAAAGATTATTGGAAGACAATAAGAGGGTCTGGGATTCAAAGCTCAAATCTTCTCTATGGGTCGATCGAGTGACAACAAAAAAGTCCCTGGGTACCTCACGTTTTCAACTTGTTTATGGGACGGAGGTTGTGTTTCCCACTCATCTCGCTTTACCTGTAGCGAAATTCTTTCAAGATCATGAAGGAGAGCTAGATCATACGGTCAGAATAATTCATCAAGTAGTGGAAGTGCAACAGATTAGGGAGCAGGTAATGGACATAGCTCATAGTCATCAACAGAAGATCAAGCAGGCCTTTGACAGGAAGGTCAAAAAGGAGGAATTCGAGTTGGGATATTTGGTGCTTAAGTGGGATGCACCCAGGCATGATAGGGGAAACCACAACAAGTTTGATTCCCTCTGGATCTGGCCCTTCAAAATCTCTGAAGTATTATTAAATAACACGTATAGGTTGCAGGATTTGGAGGGTGAAGAAGTTTTTATCGGTCCAGTAAATGGGAATTTCCTGAAGAAATGTTTTGTTTGAGCCTTAGACGACTCCTCTATTTTTGTAAATATTGTTTTTCTGTTTATTTTCGGCTTAATAAATGACTCCATAGCCCAACAACAAGGCACTGAAACTTCAAGGAGTTCTTAGAGCATCGCAGGGAGGACTCTATCCCCCATGGAGCCTAATGTTAACACCAATTCTTGCAAGGGGGGTGTTTCTCTCCGTTTTCGGGCCCTTGGTGTAAATGCGAAGAAATGGGTTTTAAAAACCCATCAAATGTGTTTTATTTAAAGGCCGCATTCATGAGAATCAAGCACAACACACAAAAGAAGTCCATTTCGGGCTTAAAATCAAGCGAGCGGGCATTTTTGTTTTCAGCAGTGAGGATCCATTGATGGAGCAGATCAATAGTCATCGAGTAAGCCAGAGCCACGGAGTTGCATGAGGTTTAGTGCATGGGCTCATCCCTTAGCGCCAAAGTCACGAAATGATCGTGGTCGTCCGATCCAATCGGAACACGTGGCGCTTGATTAAATCCGGTCTCCATCTCGGCTATCGCGACTTTGAAATACAAGGGTTGACTCCCTTCCATCCGTGATACGTGAGATACGAAGACACCTTTGGGTGCAATCCCACAGTCATAGCACATGGTTGTATGGAAAGGCGGTGGGAGGAAGAGGAGTAAGAACTCTGAGGAGAAGGAGAATCCCCGAAAGGACTGGGACCGTTATTCTTGAAGGACGCGTGGCGCACAATTGAGCCTGGTCGTTATTTCTCCTATCATGACTTTGATATACAAGGGTCGAATCCCTTCCATCCATGATACGTGAGATGCAAAGGTGCCTTTGGGTGTGGACCCACAGTCATGGTGCCCGGTCACAAGGTAGCAGGGCTAAAGTGGGGGTCGGTTGAGTTTAAACACTCATTGAGCGATGAGTGATCACAACCATTAATCAAGGGAAGATCTCAGTTGTCCAACCAAGGGACACATGGCGCCTGATTAAGTCTAGTCTCCATCTCGACTATCGTGAATTTGAAATACAAGGGTCGACTCCCTCCCATCCATGATGCGTGAGATGCGAAGACACCTTTGGGTGCGGGCCCACGATCATAGAATAGGGTCGTATGGAGTGGGGAAAAAGCATATGAGGGGCACAGAGCCAATGTGTTCAAGGGAAATGGATCATGTCCATTGATTTTGAAGCCCGATCCAACAGCCAATATGGAGGGTCGTTTCACAGTTTTAGTCACGAAGGATCCTGGATGCTAGAATGGTGGAATCTCCCAAAGGAGAAGTGTCGAAGCGCCTCTAGAGCGAGGTGTCAGGTCATGGCCATGGGTTACATTGAGGTCAAAGCCAAAATAAAAAGGAGGCTAGCCTCTGAGCCCTGGGAAGCAAGAACATGGTCGTCCCTTGTGCTCGAAGTCTCGACCACCCACCGTGGAGGAAGGAAATTAATCAAAATTGAGGAGGTAGCTGAAACCTCAGCTCAAGCCATGAATGTAAGGCATGGAGGTTCTAGCAGGAAGTCTACCCAAGATCGTCCTGTGTGCAAGTTTTCCTAAAAGAGCCATGTCGATCTGATGTCCTCGTATGACCAGAGGAGCCTACACACGCTAAGTTGGACTTTAATGTCTTAGCTACCCTCATGTTGCCAAAGGGGCGTATTTCTCTGAGTATATATACTCAGTTTTTGTATTTTTGTAAGGATGGATGGTAGAGAAGGGCTCTCGACTGTAATGTTTAATGAAGCACTGGTTTTCTTGGTTATGTATCTGTATATGAAATTTCTTTTTTAATGAAAGGCAACTCTCTTTTTCATCTAGTTTCTATCCCATACTAAAAGAGTACATTATTGACCGATTCACATGAATCGTTGTGACTGTGTTATGATAAAGGTTTTATTGTAACATTGTTATGTTCTTTTAGTGTTTCTGCAATTTGAAAATAAGATTTTCTTGTGTTCAAGTTTTTCTTCTATGGGTTGTTAGAAGATCGATGCCTACAATAGACCTTTGCATTTCCTCACAGAAGTCTTCCTCCTACTCACCCTTATTACAACTTATTGTCTGAAGTTTAGCCAAGACCTCATCTGCTTGTGCATGCCTAGCCTAGTTTCTGAGTTAGAGCGATATTGTTATGAGTTTATTTCCATTCATCACCCTTTATCAACAAATAGTGACATAAACTGATGGGCCTTAGGCTTACTCCTACTCCAATCCAGGAGTGACTTCTGATGCCAACAACTGGGATAACATACTAGCCTGCATTGGAGTATCATACCAACTTGTGCTAAGGTATCTCCCACTACTGGGGATCACATCAATTCCCACTACTTGGGAACACATCAATTCTCACTGTTGGAGAAAAACATGCGGACCACTCCAAGCTTGTCCCTGAAAGAGGCTTGGTCGACATATCTACTACCTTTCCATTGGTAGAAATATACTGGAGCAAGTGTCCCATCATAGTCTTCTCCCTCTTGTTGGGAGAATCCTCTGGACACAAATTAGGCTTTGTACATCTCTAGGATATTTATCTGCAACATGCTTGATTTTGTATATCAACTTGGAAGTCACCACTGAGTTCCCTTCTGGTCTCAGAACCAAGGAACATATATATATCCTATTCCTTCTAAATGGATTCCTCCTTGACCACTGTAGAAAATTATACTGAAGAAAGGGAATCTTTCCATAAGATCTCATATCTTCTTGAAGCCTCTGAATCTTATATATAGCCTCCTCAACTCATGGCACCTTTTTGTCAATCCTGGAAGATGTCTCTCTCTTCCATTTGAATCCGAGGAGGAACAATTTCTTAATGAAAGTCTCTAAGCCACTCACTCTCTTTGAGATCAAACCCATTCTGAGTTTCAATGCTCCCTTTGAATATTGACTCCCTACGAGTCTATATAATATTTGGATGATTTTCTCTGAAGTCTCCTATGAATGGTCCTAGGGAGGCTGCTCCTCCCTACTAGGTCATGAGGGATGATTCCCTCTAAACTCTAGATCCTTTCGAGCTGGTACTTGGTGGGGTCACCTGCCTCACCATTGTTGGAGCCATCTTCTCCTCATGATATGGCTTATTAATACTATATATCTATATATTTTCATCCTACAAAGTGTCACATGACCATGTTGTCTTCTTCTTGGTTACTGCAACGATTCTAGGTAGACCCTTCTGGCTCTACTAACTCTTCATGATCTGAAGAGTGATCAACTGCACTAGAGGGATTTTTTTGGTCATATTTGGAGCCTTCTACTCCTTAAAATCAATCTTCATATGTGATACTCAGTATCCCATATGAAATCACCCTTATTCATCTTTTTCTTCTTCGGTACATGGATGTATACGGTCATGTATGCAACTTCATATCTAGATAGTTTGATCCATGTCTCAAACTAGAGACCATCTAATATGTTTTCTCCTACAACCGTCACTATAGCTTCCCTCAGATTTATCACCTGTGACCTACCCGGAACAAGGACAAAAAAAGGAAAAATAGTAGACAATAATAATAATCTTATAATAATTGAAAAACAAGAATGAGAATAATAATCACAATATCTCCTTCTCATAACTGTTGCTTGTGATCTTCTTGGAACAAGAGACAAAATAAAAATACAATAATAAGGAATGGAACAACACTCTTTTAGTGTTGTGATCAATCATTCCTCCATGGTAACTAGGTCGAAACAAGAAAACAAGAACAATGAGTATAATATCATTTTCATAAGAACATATCTATGTTAACAAGAATAAAAGACAATCTCATGATAATCATCATATTAATAACAAGGTGACCTGCCTAGAAGAAAAAAAATAAGTATCTCCTAGAGGAGATGTTAGTTTATCTTGCAAAAAAGTACTAGCATTTATATGCTTACAAGTATTCATTGTATCTAGGAGTAATAGAACCTTTCAAGTATTGTTTTCACAACTAGTAATGTAGTAATTATCAAACTTGATATGTGTAAATTTGAAAAATTATTAATTTAATCAATCAAACCTAGAACCTGGAGTTTTATCTTCAAGAACGAGTGTTGTTGATTTTCTTCTGAGTCTCCTTCACTCAAGATGAAAAGTATTCTCTTCAACCTGTCCATTGTACTTAAGACAATATGATTTCTTCAAAGAAATATGAGTTAGAGAATATAATGAAAATAAACTCTAAAATATCAACCTTAATCAATCTAATACTTTGACTAAAGTTAGTTTCTAACTTTAACTTTGAACAGAGGTTAGTATGATAATAATAACTTAAATAGATCAAAATAAAACTAGATGCTCATAAGATCACAATAATTCCATAACAACTAAAGGCATATGAAAATAATCAAACCTGGAGTGAGTTGTTCCTATGAATGTGTTGGATCTGAGATCCCTCTAGATCTACGATTATTTCTTAGACTAGAGATCCCTTCTCCTGCAATGACACTCAAAATAGTGATACAATTTAAACATATATAAGTACATACCTTAGATAGCATCGATCAGTAGTGGTACCATCCAAAAAAAATGACAAGAAATGACGAACCTTAAAACTTCAAAGGTGCTCCAAATTGTAATCTAAATGTAGCTGGAGATGCGCTAGAGTAAAGCACACTAGGAAAACAAAAAATTAGTCCCAACACTTCACATAAAATTTTACTGCAATTGGTATTGCAACTAGTCCTGCAACTGACACTGTAACTGACACTGCAAATGGCACTGTAACTGGTGTTGCAACTGGTGCTACAATTGGAACAAATAAACTGGCATTAAGGAACTGGCATGAAGGAACTAGTATTTCCACTGCAACTAGCACTGTAGACCTAGGGTTTTATGAGGAAACCCTAATTTATCAACTTCAAAAATTTGTATATCTGATCCAAGGAAGATATCTGCCCTACTTAGATGAGCTTCTTAGCGAGTTCAGTAAGTTCTCAATGAGATTGACAATGGGGGAAATTGAGGATCTTCCTTCCAGTAGTTAAATGGTTACGAAGGAAACCTCGCTCTAATACCATGTTGAAATTTTGGTATGCTCGTTTAACGATAAACAATGTCACATCACTATCACCTAACCATAGGTATTCACATATGCCACCCCCGAGCACACTAACCTTTACTTAGAATAATTCCAGAAATCCTACTCCAGAACTAATAGATAAACCCTAACCGCTAACTGCAACAACAACTCAAGAAAAATAGAGTGCTCCTTCTCCAAGGGTAGTGCACAAGAGAGAGAGAGAGTCTCCATATCCATAAAACAAGTACCATACACAACTGCAATAGATGCAACTACACTGCTCTCTTATACTTTCTCCATTCTTAGATATAATATCATAAAGAGTATCACCAATAAAACCACCAAGAATATCACTTGATATCACTAGAGAGAGACCAAGACCAAGAGATTACCATACACCCTTATTCCTCCTTGCAGCTGCAACTGCAACTCTCCACAAGACTTGTGCTCTGACTGGGTATACAAATGAGCTAAAATGTCCTCTATTTATATTAATCTGTCCAGTGACTTTTCTGGCCAGGCCAATCTAAATTTCTGGTAATTATGTTTTATGTTTATCTTTTTCCTATGGGGCCGACTTGTATTTCTAGAAGATAATATTCTAATATTATTTATTTTTCTAGGAAGACTTGTCTTCTAGGGTTTCCACACCTCTGTTTAATGGTTCAATTTCTTCCGAAATATTCTATTCTAAGACATAGGTTACACATGGAGGTTAATACCTCACGCAGCTACCAAAACATCAACTAAAACCTCCTAGATACTTGATGAGTATTGTTGGGTCGCCTATTTTTCATAATTAGCATCACTTACAAACATCCATTTCATTCCTTTTACTTCCTATTACCACTCATTTATCACTCCATTTATCTCAATTTATCGTAAAACACCATATGATACTTATTTATGATTTAGTGATTAAGTAATGCTCATTTTCCTTTATTTTTAATAGATTAAGGATTTTTATGCATGATCTTACTAATCATGACAGCTTATGAGGCAATTTCAAGTATCAACATTCTTGTGTTCGTTGCAACTCCTCAAGTAGCAACACTCATGGTTCCAACCTCTAAGGTTGACATACTAGCACACCTCCACAACATGGATTTTGTTCCAAGGTTCGATGGCATGGATTCATGATCCTCAATTCACACCCAGGTGGCACGAATGAGCTCTAGCTCATGTTCAAACTTTCCCAGTCAATCACGTGGCAAATAAAAATAAACAATTTTTCATTGGAATTTCTGATCAAATGAGGACAAATCTCAAAACTCTAAGACATGGGTTTTGTCCAAAAAGGACCCAATTGAGTTCATAGGGGTCCATTTTCCAAATTATTTCACGGTTTGAGAGATACAACCATTTTCCTAAAGATGTAATTCTCAAATTTATTGTTGCGGTCGGATGCCAACTTTTTCTCAATTGTAAAACCAATTTTGGCCTATTCTCAACTGGTTGAAGTTGCATGTATCTTTGACATCTACTCTTGATTGATTAACCTGTTGTAGAAAATATAAAATTGTAATGAAAACCATTTTGTAATATGGTCATAGAGGAGAAAGTCCAATTTTGGGGAAAACAATTATGATTTGTCCCTTGGCTCTCTATGTATTTAAATGAATCCATTAACCACAACAACATTGGGAGGAGCTAGTAGGACCAAGCAAGAACATGTTTTATTAGATCCAATCTAAACTTTATGTATTATTTATAGCTTGATTAATATATTCTGGTGGTTCCTTAACTCAGAGTTGTAGCTTCAATTTGTGAAGACTTGACCCTTCTTAGTGAAGGAAGGGCCCTCTTCCTTGGGAAGGTGTTGATAATTGTTGAATGTAATTGTATTGGTAGTTGTTTGTTTAATTCTTGATTTCATTTTATATTAGATTAATAGTTACTATCATTTGCTATTAGTTGTGAGTATGTATGTTAGCTCTTGATTCCAATTATTGTTCATTGATTATTGTTACTTGTTGGTTAGTTCATTATCTATTATTTATTGTTAGTTGACTTTAATAAATAAATTGTTGGCCAACACAATAGCCACTTTAGACTTGTGTAATTAACTTTGTTCTTGAAGATTCATTTCTCTTTTTCAAGCGTTATATGATTGACAAAGTTGTTAGTTGTTTCTAAGTGTTGACTTATTTTAATGCAATGAGTGAGTTGTGAATTCAACTTGAGAATGTTTTAATTCATGTTTGAGTGAGTGTGATTTGTGAATTCATTTATATGCATAGTGTGGTGAGTGATTTCTTTGATGATTTCAATTCAATTTCCAACTGGTTTGGGGTGAGCATATAGGGTTTTTCAAATACTATAAGAGGAAATTGTGTCCTTCATATACTTTTCACGTAAACTTGAAAGTTTTATGTCCCCTGGTTGATAATTAATGTGAGGTTTATTAGTTTCCATAAAAATACAATTAAAACAACCAACATTTTGCCGTCATTTCTGAGGAGCTTATAAGAGAACACAAGTATATTTTAGTGTTGGATTAGCTGCATTATCTCTGGTACTACTGGGGCCTGAGAGGTAAAGAGAACAGGTAAGAACCTACGCATCTATCACCAACCCTAGGTTATCCCTGGTAGATTATTGTCCCAATTGCACTAGAGCATATATATTGCATGGGTAAGAATAACATTTAGGATGCATGAATGAAAATAAAAATTTTAGAGGTAGAAGAAGAACAAATCTTGTCATTCCACTTAGTGATGTTGTAATAACCACACATCCTACTAAGCAGTTGACAAGAACATTCAAAGGAGGAGCCTCAAGGTAGCACATGAAGAACCTCTTTTATTTTAGGAAGATATTGAAGGTGAGAAAGATGCATGATCTAAAAAAGAAGAAATTGTTACCTTTGAATTCCCTATGAGAGATCCAGGAGGAGTGGCACAAATGCAAAGCATTCCCCCATCCACTCTATCAAATTTTCATGGCTTGGAAAATGAAGACCCAGATGCATTCTTATTTTAATTTTAAGTACTTTGTAGAGGATATTGTTATAATAATGCTCAAAAGTTATATTTGATACTTCTTGTTTAATGGAAGTCAGCATCTTCCTCCCCTTTTTCCTCTGAATCTTGAGAGCCCAGGCATGAATGATCCATTCGGTTGTTGTAATGACTATATAATGTATGTTTGATTATATTAGTTTTGCAGCATCTTGATTTTATTGAATTTTCTCATATCTGAGAGGATCTCATATTTGAGACTTTTCCCCTTTTTAAAGGCTGTTGGAAGACTAGATGTCCATAGAAGAATTTATTTCCTTTGTTTTTCCCTCCACTTACTCACCACTGTGAAAAATTACTGGCTTAAATTAGATCAAGACCTCACCTGTGTTAGCTATTCCAACCCAGTTTTCTGAGTTAAAACGATATTGTTCTGAGTTTACTTCCATTCGATCCCCTTTTACAAACAAATCGTGACATTTAAACTGATGGGCGTTGGGCTCTGCTCATGCTGCAATCGAGGAGTGACTTCTGACGCCAACATTTCTGGCACCATTGCTAGGGACAAAGTTGAAGATTTTCCCCGGGATTAAATGACATTGAGTTTCTGATTCTGAAGGTACATCAGGCATTAGAGCCCTTGAAGATTGCTACTGTGCACTTGGCGACTCCACTATGGTGACTCCACTATTTCCACTTCACTATTTCAGCTGTGGCTACTTTTAGCACACCTGAAAGCTGACCTAGAGGAGATTTTTCAAGAAGGTTTTAGTAGCTGCTTTCTCAGCTTGAGAAGTTTCTTGGGAGGACACAACATCAAGATCTGGCCTTTGATGGTGAACAAAGACCGGACACATTCAAATCTGCGCATCTTTCACCTAGCGAATCCATGATTCGAGGATCGGTCGACGACTCCAGAGATTCGATATGGAAAATATCTTAGCTCAAAGGTTGGATTTCTGTGTCTTTTCCCAGATAGTTGGTTTTCCTAATCCACTGCCTGATAGAGACGAATGGGAAGATATCCTCCATGAATTCCAAGAAAAAATTTCAGAGGTACCAGCTAAGCATTTACTAGACTTTCATGAGGTTATTCATCGACTTAATATCATGCATGAAGATGTCCAGATTAAGCTTTTTAGGTATTCATTAAAGGGAGTTGTTCTTGATTGGTGTCGATCTCTTCCCATTGCAAGCATCCATTCTTTGACAGGTTTTCATACAACTTTCAATTCATTTTGTAAAGATTACTTCCCAACTAAGTGTTTGTATGAAAATTGTTGTGATGAGTTTTATTTGCTTCATGAAGCCTCTGTTGGCCCTGAAGACCATGTTTGTGATGAAGCTTTTACTGTGGAGGAAAGCATTTTCTATGAAAATCTAGAAGCATTGGATGATATTAATTATGTTATCCCTAGCACAAAAGCATATGACATCATTTCAGATACATCTGTTCTTTTAGATGTTCATAAAGATCAACATGCCTCTTGTGAAAATTCTGGGTTTATAGAGCAGATGTTGTCGATAGTAGATGGCTCTCTTGAATATAGGGTTGAAGCAGATGTTCCAAGAAGCCCTGCTTATGATGATGAAGACCTTCCAATTTTTAAATAAGAGATGGTTGTGGAAGAGGATTATTCTCTTTTCCTTCAAGAGGTTTCCCATGATATATTTTTACCTATGATTAAAGAGAAAAATCTTATGTATGAACAGCCAGAAGAAGAAGTTATTGTTGTCCCTGAAATGGATATTTTTTACAATTATATTCTCGATGGGATCACTATTCTGGAGGTTGTCCTCCTCCATCAGCTTATAGTAGGATTGAAGTTGTTGCTTGTGTTCGTCGGTGCATGCTGTGATGTAAATAAAATGTCAATCTACGTTGAACTTCATCAAAGGCCTGAACCGGTGTAGAGTGTTTGGATTCATGCGAGGCTCAAACTGTATGGATATCTTCATTTGATTGTAATAGGTATGAAAAACAAAATTTGACTGCCACTGTTTATTCATATCGCATGAATACCACAATGTACTGAAATTCCCAGCCAACGGTTCAAATGGCTCGATGTCTGGGAAGGTCATACCTTCCGGCATATCCTAGGCAATAAAAGCTATAAGGATCAAGGACCAACTGAAATGAAATTCATATCCTTGATCATGTTCTTCTTTGCAGTCGAGTTCCAATTGGTTCACTAGGTACTTTTCCCTGTTCATCTAAAGGCCTTCTGCGCACTTCCCTGCGAGGTCGACTACAAAACCGGTGACTTGGGTAGGTTGGTTCTTTCTTACTAACTTTCCTGCAATCAACTAACAGGTGAGGAGCATTGTGCCACTCTGGATAGAATCTACTTTGTAGCCTCGTGTGCCCTTCTCGACTTCGCCGTAACCATCATTGATCTTCTGTGCTAGAGAACAATCCATGGGTTTTTTGGGGTAAAACTCTTGTGGATCAGGTCCTTGGATACTCAACCCTGTGATCTGATTGATCAACATCAGATCAACTATTATATGGTGATTTAGCCACAAATATCCACCATGGTAACAAGAAAGAAGCAGCTTGACACAGGCATTGACTTCCTGGTGTCTACCAAAGTGGGGAATCTTCATGACGTTCAGCAAGCTGCACTACGCGAGGTTCATAGTCCACGACTGGGGGATTATATTCAAATTATTCCCCTTAGTTCTGGTCAGGTACTTATGTGGGGTGAGCATGTTATATAATTTGCAATATCCGAGGTTGAATTTGCTAAACTTCAACGTTGCAATCTTATCTTGGTCTGCTCAAACTGCACGTATCCCCTTCGGGAGGTACGTCGTAACCAAGGTGTATTCAAAATATATGGGTGCATTTTCTCGATTTAATGCGTCGATCAAGGGTGGAATATAGGCAGGTAATATAGTCGAGATCAATTTTGCATTCGCTAGATCATCCCTATTCTTGGTTCTCTTTTTATCTGATGGTCGGGATGGTCCGGCTCCACGAGAAGTTGACGGAGAGGATGGCAGTCCTCTCATCTATGATTCTTGCACACCTGTAGACATTGACATGACTATGTTAGTCATGAGGTCGATCAGAAATTCTTCAACAACTTTCTCTGCAGTGCTCAACTCGTCCGACATACACACTCGGGGTTAACAATCTCGGGTTTGGGGATTAACTTAGATACTGCAATAGAATAGACAAAAAGAGTGCGATGATCACTGTATAAAATCAACTTGGTTTGCAAGCTCAAACTATCGATTGGAAAAAGTGTTCTTAGTGCATGGTGCGACGGGATAAATAGGTAACTCGGCAATGGGTTGCTTGCAACGGGTATGAAGCCTTCATTAACTTTGTTATGTCTGTTATGGTGTGGTTCCAATGGTCAGATGGCGAGATGTCTATCCATAAATCTCTTTCTACCCATTCAGAGCATTGGTCTAATGGTTATAATGTCCCCAACGACTATATTTCTTCGCCATGGAGAAGTGCCATGTGTCGTTGTTCTGATATCCCGACGAAGTTCCAATTTTCAAATTTTCCTTCTGCGAGGTTCCCTCTGGAATCTTCTGCAACTTTTCGATCTTAGATCTCTTCTTACTTAGCTTTCTAGCCTTCTTCCCAGTGAGATTCATCTCAATATGCCTTTTTCCATTCTGATTCTTATTTTCTTTTGGCATAGTTACTTCGCGTTGTTGAGATTCTTTCCTAAGATTCGACGGTGATCCTTCTTCTTTATCTAAAATAGGTACTTCAATCTTCTATGGGTCTTCTAGTGTTCTTGCAACTTAGACATCTGGGTATCTGGTGTTAAATAGCTTCGATCTGTTCTTTTGTTCTTCAATCAAGTGTGTGATCCTTCTAGTCATGAATTCTTTTAAGTCTTGCTTCTTCTGCTCTAAAACTTCTTCTTCTTCTTGCCTTCTGGCCTGATCTCTTTCAATCCAAGGTTTTCCTAGTAGCATAGTAAATGGGGCACTGTTCTCAATAAATTTAATAATCTCAAAATCTTCCTTTGTCGAAGTTCCATTGGCATTCATAGGTATTCGGGTGAGCTTTCCACATAGGTTTATCATCTTTCCTTTGAATAGTCCTATTCCTCCTAATAAAGGAATCATATCAGGCCTCCCTATAGCTTCCCAAGTTCTCTCTATCATGATATTCTCCTATGTTTCCTCATCTAGAACACAGTCAATGTCGAAGTCTCCTATTATTTATTCAATGCATTCTTTTTCTTTGAATATCTCTGATAATCTGACATGTCGGTGGTTATTCAGGGTTTCTTTCATATGTAGCAATAATTTTTTTGATTCTTTTTGGGATTCTTTCATAATCTTAGTTTCTGGATATGCCCTAGGGTTTTCTTGTCTCAGGTTCATTTCTTTAAGATTAGCAATCATTCGAGGACAATCCAATACTTCATGGTCCATAGCTTTGCAACAAAGACAATTGGGTCTTCTCCCAGAGCATTCCTTAGCAAGATGTCTTGATTTTCTACAACTATAACAGAGGGTTAATCATCTCTTTCTTTTAAATGATCCCAATCCTTTCTTGTACTATGTGTTAGGATCATGGTAGTTAACCTGCAAACATTTATTTCTAGGATCCTACATACACTTATTAGTCCAAACATTCTTTCTATGCATAGGTATAACATATTTTTCACTATTCTTATCAGATCTATTCATATCAAATCTTCTTTCATCTATTAATACCCTAGTTTTCAAGCTAGGATAGAATATATCAAACATACCTAGATTCATACTGTTGAAACAAAAATTTCCACTTATCTTACTTCTACAGAGCACAAATCTTTCAAATCTAGAAATTTTCAATATTCTTACCTTTATCGGAGAACAAATCTTTAAGATCTTACCTCTTTTAATAAAAAATTCTCATTTTTACCTTTCTCAGAGCACAAAAATTTCAGATCTTACCTCTTTTCTTCAAATCGAACTTCTTTTCCTTAGCACAGAGCTTGTCAAACTAAGTAGAGTACTGCGCACTAGAGAAACAGATCTATGCACAAATCTTTCTCAATTTCAGGTCGGATCTTTGCACAAAGCTTATTCTCTCTCAGTTCCCAACAATCATAGCTTTAGATCCTGGAAACAGAACCATTTGTTGGCATAGGGGAAGACCTAGGGTTCAACGCTACAACATTGCACCAAAAAAACCCTAACTACCGGCCCTTTCGGCAACACCTTCGAAGAAGATGAAGTCTCACCCGAGGTAGAGGCAGGGGTGGTTGCAGGAATCAGGTGTTTGCAACCTTAGCTAGGACGCAGATCTGTGATTACAATACTTAATAGATCACTTAGCAACATCAGTTCGTCATTATTTAACCAATATCTACTTCACAGATAAAACAAATCATCGCAACATTCACCCAGATCTAATGTATCTAAGCACTTAGCATAAAGAAATAGATTAGATCTAGTAGATTCGAGCACTAAGCAAGTTCACATAGGTCGGATCTAGCATCCAGGGTCATCATAAGCACAAAGCACAAGCAGATCTATCTATCTATATCTAGTCACTTAGAAAGTAAATACATAAACACATAAGAACATTGCACAGAGAAGAATAACACAGTATTTACGTGGTTCACCCCCACCCTGGGGATACATCCATTAACTCTTCTTCTTTATTAGCTTCAATAAGTCATCTACATGCACATAGCCACAAAAACCCTACTCCGCATAAGACAGGAGATCTGCGTGCACCTCGCCAGATCTTCCTTCCCCGAGCTAGGTCTAGCACAAAGCCTTTTACAGTCTGTTACAACCACTTGCACTTAGCTCTACAAGTTTCTCACAATATGCACAGAGCATTTACAAACCATACTTGCACTTAGCACTTAGCTCATCGGCCCTCTACTTATGTCACCTAGATACTTATTTATATTTTACAAATAGGCTTAAACATGGGTAAACCCATGGGCCGACATCCTATACCCGTTACATAATCCCAAATCCCAAAAAGGACCCAAAAAGGGGCCGAGATCCCTTGATCTCTTCTTCGTCTTGCGCTCCTTCTTCGACAGGCTGCCGAAGTCCCAAAATAGGTCAAACTTGACCAAGGATCTCCCAAAAATTGGTCAAGGGCCAACATCTTCACTCCCACAACATATATTTCCACACTCTCTAGTCTTCCTATTGGGAAAATACAATATTGGTTGGTCATTCTTAGCTGAATTGGGGAATATGTCAACCTTGGTTTTCCTAAGGCTTCTCAAGTATTCTTAGGCAAAATGTTGACATCAGATCCTAGATCCAACATGACATCCTTAATCTCAAATTCGTCTAACTGGGCTACTATCTTGAATTCTTTTCCAGATCGTACTTTTCGTCTTTGCACTCTCTGAGTACTCTTCTCAAGTAGATTAGTCCTTATTCCATCTTCTATGGGTTCTTCATTCCCTAAAACTAGGTATAGTGCATTGCGCAACTTCTCTGTTAATTGGTCATTCCTAAGAATGTCAAAGAATAATTGAAACCAAAGGTTGACTATGTTTTGAGGTTTCTCAAGTTGTCTCGGTGTGACTGCATGGTTTCTGGGTGCAGGGAGTGAAGAAGGGACTTGCGCAATCTTAGGGTAAACAATAGGTTGTGGGGGTTTATTTTGCATCTCAGGGCTAGGGATATTCCGAAATACTTCTATGGAATTTTTAAAGAACAACCTTTTTTTTAGAGGGTCATACATGTCTTCTTTAGGTGTTTCTTTCTAGATTTGAGGTAGAGTATTAGCATTAGCTCTTGTCTTTTCTCCTCCTCGAGTAATGATATTGACGTTGCGTAATTGTCCCTTACTAACTCTCTTGATTTCTGAACTGATGAGGTTAGTTCCTCATTGACGTACTCGATCTTCCCATTTTGCAATTAGTTCTGGGCAGTCTTCAGTTGCGTGCCCATTGGTTCTGCAGTGATATCACCATGGCCGCCTCGGATGAGGACAATATATAGCCATGTGGCCTTGCTCATCATAGTTATAACATCTTCTTGGACCTCTTCCCTCGGTTCTTCCTCCTCTGAAGTCTCCTCCAGCTCCACCTCCTTGACCTCTTCCTAGTCCCTGAGGGTTTTCATTCACCCTGAATGTTGTTCGGTCCAACCTTTCTGCAAGTGCATTCAATGCTCTACATTGATTGGTAGTATGTGTGGTAGATGCACATAACTCACAATGTACTATATTTGGTACAGTTGAATATTTCTGGATAATGGGGCATTGTCTTGGCCCATGCCCATGGATTCGACACATATCACAATACTCAATTGTTGGTGCTACTTGGCTCCCTGGAAAAGCATGATATGGAGTGGGGTTATGGAATGGTAAGTTCTCAAATACTTGTGCAAATCCTCCCGTGGGTCCTGGTGAGGGTACCATCGGATTCTGAGGAGTTCCCATTCCTCTCATTCGTGGACATTCATTCACCAGATGTCCTTTTGTATAACATCTGGTGCACTAGATTTGTGGTTGTCCTGGTCTAGGTATCGTCAGTTCTTGAATACTTTCTGTAATCCCTGATATTTTCCCTTGTAGTTGTGCCAAATTCACATCTACTAGGGGTCTGGTCACTCTCAGGCTCCCAGGATATCCCTCCATGGTTTCAATCTTCATTGATTGTTCCAAGGTTTTTGTCAAAGTGGTTATTCGTTGTTTCACTAGCAGAATCCGTGTCAGAGGTAACAATCCCTGAATGTATCGTTCCCTTTGATGTTCCTCATGGGTTGGAGTGCTAACCTCCCTATAGAATATTTAAACTTATGGTTTTATTACTAGGTTGATTCACCTTCCCTTTGTTGGATTTCGTGCAACTCAGATAGAGCCTATTGTTCTGAATGAGGTAGTTTAAACTACACTATGAACCTTGTCCGTACCTGGCTAAGTGTGAACGCTTGACCTTGCATTCCTGGAACTCTTGGTTCAATAATATTCATATACCACTTGAGAGAATGACCTCTCAAGGTAGTTTGGAACCAAACCAACTTATTCGCTCCAGAGTCCCTCTGGATCTCCAGATTGCTTCACACAAGAACCAGTGTTGTTCAACATCTTCATCTCCCTTACCCCATAATTTTGGGTATTGGGCAATCAAACCTCCCATGTGACCAACCATTGTTGATCTTGGTACTCTTATCAAAATGCAACCTAACAGTCCTTCTTGCGATCTACCAGTGGATCCTAATATCCTCCCTATACTCGCACTTCCTGGATGTGATTGACTAACTAATTGTACTAGAAGAGAAGTAGCATGAAAAGGTAGTATTGAACTTACCACTTGTATAGAAGACACTTGGGGTATGGACGATTCGGGGTTGGCACCACTGGCTTCAGGGTGGTTTTCTTTAATCTGGGGGGTCTCGTTTTCTTCCACTGGAGCGGTCTCTTTAGCCGTATTCCCGATATTTACTGGAATTAGGGCCAAATCTTCTCTTTCTTCTTCAAGATTCATGCCGACTTCCTCCTCTCTTACGTCTACACCTTCTCCTTCTTTTCTAACCTCCTGAGGACTTATTTCACTCTTCTCTTCTCTCTCACTTAATCTTTGACTAGCCAGTATTTCCTGTCTTTTGATCTTCTGCAACTCTTCCATCTGTCTTTCCTCTACTTCTGTTGGTCCTACTTCTTTCCGCAACTTCTCAGACTATCTTGTTTCTTTCTTGATCTTGCCGCACCACCTTTTCTCAACTATGGAGTCTCTTTTCAAGGCTCTCTCATCTCTTGAGTCCATTTCTTGTTGTTCACCCCCCGCTTTTCAAAGAACCCTTCCCCTCTCTTAGGCCATGACTCTACCCCAACCTCACCCTACCCAAAGCAAGGGTGTTTACGCTGCCATCTCAATCGAGGACATAGTCAACATCCCCTCTTCCATCAAAAAACCTTTAATGCACAGGGGGATTTCTCTCAACAGTCTTCCCCTTGCATCTTTCTTGAAATTCACCCCTGCTCATGAAAACGATTGGTGGTTCTCAGCTGCAAACTCGATAATTTATCCTTCTAATGTGGTATTGACCCATAAATCAATCGCTCATGTGACTGGACGATCCAGCTGATGAAGTGATGCAATATTTTATGTGTCCCAAGTACAGTTCCTCTTGACTTGTTCTTGGAACTCTGAAGTTTCTTGGAGCCTATTTATCCAGTGGAAAATTTCTTACGGGAACTTAGCCCAGAATATCTTGTACTGGTCACTCGATCTTTCTGAGTAAAATACTGTCTCACGAGTATCTTCCACATATTTTCCCCTCAGTTTCACTTCTTTCCATATGAAGGCGTCACATTTTATTTCCCACCATTGGTCAATATTATATTTGTGAATCTGTGGAAGCATCCTCCCTACAGGTTCCCTTTTGACGTAGGTCCCGATAATGGAACCATTTTGTTGGCACAAGTTTGATCAGACCAGGGTCCTTCTCAGGTTACCAACAAAAGGTGCCGAGTAGTCTAGAGCGCTGGCATTTTCATCTCCTCGGAAGAGAAGAAGTCTCACCCGAAGTGATGCTGAGACAAATGGATAGGGAAGGGCAAGGAAAATACTTAGGAGGATTCACAAAACTTTCAATATTCACCCTGATCTTGCATAGGACATCTAACTACCAAACAAATCTGAACTCATATGCAAAAGAACTAAACCTACTTATGTTGCAGAAAAGAAGTCAAACACAGAGACATCATGTGGAACTCATGAACCATAAATAAGTACTGCAATGCATAAGTATAACATAGAAAGACACAACATATTTTGAAAATTTAGGTCCTTCTTCATATTATCTTCATATCTTTCTTCATTTACAAACTCAGAGATACACAATAGCACTCTGTTATAGACTCCTGGCTCTAGACTCATGTCACAGAGCTCTAACTCCCAAAAAGGTGTACATATTACATTACAGACTCAAAACTCTGACCTCTCAGCCACATACAATAACCATATCAGAGCCCTACATTTGCGATATCAATTAACCAAATAAGATAAAAAAAAACCAACCTGACTTAACCGAACTGACAACAACCTTTTACAATCATATTTGACCCTATATATAAGCTAGGTTGTGTCTTTTGTCTTGGCTTGCACACTTTCTTGTTCTGTCGCAACTACTTTTTCTTTGCTGGCATTGCGTTGTCCTTTTCGCAACTAATTTATGTTGCTTCTCCTTGCTCTATTGTCCAAATTATTTTGATGCTTGTGCAACTCATACTAAGACAAGAATGGGACTGTAGTCCTTCTTGCACAATTCCTTAACCAAAAACGAAGGGCCAAAGAGGAGGTCTAGGTCAGGGTTGGTTGTTGTGGTTAGTATTGTGGGTTCATAAGCTATTGATTGTAGTGAGTTTTGTTATGGTTATTGTGGTAGAGTGGAATAAGATAGTTTTTTAGAGTTAATTCATAGGATGAGGAGCCTGGTGTGATCTATTCATCCTCCCATAGGGTACTTTACCCCACTTTTGATTGTAATCTTGAAGATGTAATGCGTGCAACACAAATTTTGAAGTAGAATGAATAAAATAGCAGAGAATCCATATCTTTGTGGGTGTATCCCCAGGAGAGGGTGAACCATGGTAAAATATTGTTTCTATTTGTTGTTCATGAATGATTTTACTATTATGTTAATCATTAGCTAAAGGATGAACGGTTAAACCTAGTTATAACAACATGCATGCATAGGTTTAAAGTTGAATGAATCATAGAAGTAGATGAATGATTAATGATGATGATGAATAAGGAAAATTATCTAAACATCATCCCCACTCATTCCTAGACTGCAAACACCTAATTACTGCATTCCCCCATAAAGCTATGTCGGGTGATATTTCACTGTGTACTCTGTGCCAAATGTTTCCTTCTGGTTTACCAGGAGGGTCGATAGTTTTGAGGGTTTTGTTGAAAACCTATTTGAGATAAGAACCTAGGTTAGCCCAAGTAACCAACACTCTTCATGTTACATCTTCGCTGACAAATTTCTCCCACACTCAGGTAGATCATGCAACTATATCAGTTGAACGAATCCAACCCCTCCAACAACAGGTTCATAACAACCTTCAACAAGCTAAGCAGGACAACTTCTTCAGAAAGGTCAATAGCTCACCAAGGTTAAGATTCAACAAAATATTCCTTGAGGACTTGATGGAATGGATACCATTGCTTCCTAAGGGGGGAAGAATGATCCAGGCGGAAATTGGTGGCCATCCACCTATTCCACTGGCTCAAAACATATGTTTCCACCTTGGTAGTTTTTCTACATATTTTCGAGTCTGAAACTTTTGGAGTTGTTTTGAGGCCCTAAAAAACATTTTTTGGGCCTGCCACACTATGGATATCATATTTTAAGGTTACGCCCTTGGGAAGTTGATGTATCAACTACCCCCATCGAGGCCCACAAACCTTTTGGCATTTCATCTTCTGGGGTTAGGGTTTTGTATTTTCTTTATGTTAAAAATGTCTCTAGAGCCTCATTGTAATCGTCATCTTCGTCTTGCAAATGAGTGTAGCCATCACATCCCTTCTCAGATATAAGATTCCACCATTCTAGTGAGTTCATTCGCTTTGTATTTTTGCAGTTTTTGTACATTTTTGTCATTAATAAAAATTGTTCATTGTGGTATTTTTGTGTTTATTGCAATTTCTCTATATATTCCATTGTTATATCTTTTCCGTCATTTCATTCTCAAAATAATCCAGATCATCCTTGGAAGCTTCTTAGTACAATTTCTTCTTGGAACCACTTGGTTTCCCTTTCTTGTGGCCTATGTTTTCCAAATATTGTGCATGTACACATACCCCATCCATTGTCCTTAGCATGAATAAAATCACATAATTTCATAGATGACTATGTAAACCCCCCATATACTTGAGGAGTACATCTAGGTTCTTGGGAGAGATACCTAGCATGATGTCCACCTTTCAAAATTTAGTGGTATACTCATGTATAGTCTTCCTTTCCCTCTTTCTGAAGTAATGCCACCAGATCCGTCAGTCCTCTACATACTTTATAGGGTAGAACTAAGACTTGATGAGGGTTTTGAAGTCCTCCCACCTAGTTACTTGTGGATCACCATCCAACCTAAGTGTTTTCATATGACTTTCCCACCAGGTTAAAGCATATCCCTCTAACTTCAATCTAACAAATGCAATATTTTTCTCTTCATCTATATCGTGAACACTAAAATAAAATTCTAGTTGTTGCAACAAATGATTTAGTTTTAATGCATCAATCTCACCTTGGTATGGATTTATTTCCACTTTCTTCCATATTGAATAGGGATTGTGAAGGGTTAACAACACTCAAATTTGGTTTCTCTTTCTTGGGTCTTCCTGATCTTCCAATTTTCCCTCCAATTTGATCTCTAAGTTAGAGACTCCATTATCTCTTAATATTCTAAGCTTTCTTGCTAGATCCACCATGAGGAGGCTCATATTGTAGTTGATATCGACAACATGTGCTTCCATCCTCTCAAATATCTCTTCTTCTAGATTTTGAGGCTTGTTATGAACATAATCGTCTTCTATGGATAGGGCTTTTGTGACTTCTCTTTAAGACAATTCTTGGATCGTGCAACTTCCCACAAATTTCCAAAGAAAACCTACTCTAATACCAATATGATCTATAATATTCCTTGGATATTGCACTAGAACAACTCGTCACAACAAATCTGATAATTAAAACTGGAATCTACACTATGAAGGCTAAATTCCTTTAGATTTCCATAATCTTTAGTTATTGATTTTCTGCTTATGCATGAAATAGATAAAATGCGGAAAATAGAGAACAATAAAATTAAATCATACACTATCCACAAAATAACACAAATATTTTATCTGGGAAACATTTACGGGAGAAAACCCAACTAGAAGGTGACGTTGCTATGCTCTATTTTCTCTAGTATGGAAAAAATGAAAGTACAAAGGATAAGGAACTCTCTATGGGGTTACCTGAGACCTATGACCTATTAGGCTACTACAAAACATTAACCCCCTACGTTTTTCTCTTTAATTTTCCACTCCCAATTGTTCTACTCTACTATGGAACAAAATACAATAACATAGAATGGAACCCCTTCTCCTCCTAGTGGCCTGATATTTAAGATAGCCCGATAACCATTTAGTGGTAGGGTTTTGACTTTCTCAACCCTAATTTGTGATAAGGTTTATGAGCTTCTAGAATCTTCTTGAAATTACATACATGGCTAGCCCCATATGCGTGAGTAATTGGAGTTGATGTGGCATCCTCTCATACCATGATGGTCAACATGGTAGGTCAACTTGTTGGAGGCATAACTTTTGCATGCATGCTTCGATTGGCATGTCTTTTTCACTGTTGGAAACTTCTTGATGTGTGAAATAAAGTCATGGGGTCTGAACTATGCCAGTAAAGTTGACTCCCAAAAATGTCGTTTGATGCCTCAAAGTGGATCTAGAAGGTTTCAAACCCCAATTTTCCAAACTGAGACTTGCCATTAAAATGACCTTGCAAGTTGATTCCTCACATGAGACAAAATTACATCCTCATCCATACTCTTGCATAGTGGAAGAAGCGTACATAGACCCCATGACCATATGTCCACTTGATAGCCAATCAAAGATCAACACTTGGCAAGTCAAACAAAGGCATGTTAAATTGGTATGTGTGATAGAAAGTGAGTAGAAACAGAAAGATGTCCAAGAGGAATCCACAATGATTCTCTAGGCTCTTGGTCTTTCGAGGAGAAATTGAATTGTTAAAGGAATGTAATATATAACCTCTCGATACATTTGAAGTTGTGTTCTATAGGAAATAAAACAAATATCGTTTGGTCAAAGGTGTTAAGGCCTGCCTCATCAAAGCATATAAGGGGAGAAACAAAACATCCTTTGTAGTGGAAAAACAAAGGCATATAGGAATATTGATGAGATGTGACAAAATCAAATAGCCTTATTATCTAATGTTTTAGTTGATGGTGTAGTTGACTTGGAGAAACGAGTGGAATATATGTTCTCCCATCTTTTGTTATGTGTTTCAGAGATGTAAATAGAATCACATACAATAAATCCAAGAACAATATAGAATAAATCCACCTTTATTAATATGAAACCCTTAAGGTAGAGCAACACCTTGCATTTGATCCTTTTATAGAAGGAATCAACTCATGTTCACTTGGCTCTTTGAGGGGGAAACCTTCTAATGAGCTAAGATCCAATTACAATACTTTCCAACCATGCTCCATTACATTGCTTACACCTCTTTATATAATACTACTTACCACCTAAGAACCTTCTAGAGAAGGAACCTTCTAGTAAGTCTTCTCACATTTATTTTGTACACATTATTACATGGGCCTTATTTACTAAAAATGGCCTCCATACATAACAATACATAACCATATTATTATTCTCATTGGGTACCTCATATTACACCCTAGATACACTACATCCTTCACATTATTTAGATTTTGGAGATCAAAAGCCTTCTAATATTAAGGTGTGGTATGAATTGGACCAAATAAATAAAGAGTTTGTTTTAATTGCTTTTTATGTTTAGGTTTAGTGCTCAAGTGCAATTTTAATGTATTTAAATCCTTCATCTAGACCTTAACCTATGTCTTGTTGCATGTTTTGTGGAATTCCAAGTTTAAATTCCTTGTTGGAAGTCTGCTTATCATTACATTCGAAAAGTTTGAGAAAATCTTCAAAAATGGTGTTTGAACACTTTAGCACTAAACCCTGATTTTTCAATTCTAAGATTTTTGTGATAAGTTGTTTTCAAAACTATTTGGAAAATCCACAATATTATTATTTGTTTTTAAACATTTCATATTCATATTAGGATCCATCTTCAAAACACAAAGCTAATGACACTGTGGATTCTCTAAACAGTTTCGAAATCAATATCATAATTATTTCAGTACATCATAAATGTTTGAAAAGTACATAAAACATAAACTCTCGATATTGAATATTGCAATTATTTCAGTTAACATAAATAATATGATTATTTTTCTCAACCTTGTAAATGTTAAAAGAGTTTAACCATATGAAAGTTAAAATAAATAAATATCTTTATTTTATTGACATATATCTACTTGAATTTCTGTATTTATTTTCTTGGGATATGTGTTTAAATTTTTATACTTCTCCTTTGCAATTCTCACTTCCACGAACAAAATAATGTAAAACAAAAATATATGTCTAAAAAAATTATATGTTTTATATATAAAAAAATCAATTCTTCTAAAAGTTAGATCTTAAATTTGGCTCGTATAAATATGATTTTCATTCGTCTTTCTCTAATTCTCACATCTGGATACAATTTATTGATGAGTTTCAAAATGTTTTTCCGAATTTTAATTAAAAGGGTCAAGTTCAATTTAATCAATACTATTTTTCGAATTTCTTAATTTGTTATTGTATTTCATTAAATAAAGTAATTAATTTATTACAATTCTCCTTTTTAATCCCAAAATAAAAAATGGTGTTAGTAATAGTGGCCTTAGCCACAAGAACGAAACCTTAAAATCAACGATTATAAACAGTAGATTAAAACTATTATACACAGTTAAAAACAAATTAAAAAAATCTTAAAAAATAGAAAATTAGAAAATAACGAAATAGGAAAATTTCAATGGAAGGGTGAATCCGAGAATTGTGTCTTCCCCTTCCCTCCCACCTTCACGCCCACTCCATCTCCAATCCCTTCTCCCCAACGCCCCTCACTCCCTCGCCTCCCTTCCTCACCCTCTCCACTTGCACCGTCGACGGACCGCCCCAGCGAGTGACAGTTTTGGAACCCTCTTCTCTAAGTAGTAGTGCTCTCCCTCCTCGTTTGCACTGCCTAAGGACCACCACTCGCTGGAGTGGTCCGCTGGCAGCAGGGAGAGAGAACAGGGTGGGCATGGGGAAGGCAGGATCCCGAGAATCGCCTTCCGTTCAAAATTTACTAATTTCATTTTTTATTTTATAATTGTTTTCTATTATATATATATATTAAAGTTTTTGTTTTTGTGTGGGTTTTTTGAAATTGTTTTTTTAATGTGTTTTTTAATTTTTTTGTCTTTTTTATTAGTTTTATTTGTTTTTAATAAATAAGAAAATAAATTTAACTATTAATTGTGTTTTTTTTAATTATTGTGTTTTTGTTTTTTAATATTTTTTTGGTTTTTAATTATGTTTCTTTAATAATTTTTTATTTATTTTTAACTATGTTTTTTTTAATAAATTTTTTGTTTTTTTTGATGTTTTTTAAATTATGTTTTTGTTTCTTTAACAATATTTATAAAGATTGGATTAGAAAATGAGAAATCAAATATATTTATAAAATTTTAATATATTTTTAAAATTAAACTTTAAACATCTTTGTAAATTTGAAGCATTATTCTTGTTTTGATTGGAAAAAGCTAAATATTACTGTTTTTATAATATAAAAATAAAATAAAAGTCAATGATATGGTTGATTGATAGCAACAACATACTAGAGCAAATGCAAATGCTTTCTATGGAGGTTATTGATTTATTAGACTTTCATGTTTAACATGGGATTGAATACAAACATACATGCATTAAAAATTTCCATATCCACAATTATAAAGTGAGTATTATTAAGTTTTTTTATTTATATAATTTTTGAAAAAATATATACCTATAGTTTAGTCTTTGTTTTATAGTGATATTTTGAATAAATATAATAAAAATATTTGTAATAAATTATGTGTTTGTCATAATGAAATAAAAATAT
>JZKD02S1694996.1:354932-366881 GCA_000966675.3 Picea glauca | reverse complement strand
GCAACAAAGGATTTGTTGTGGCGTTGTCGTGCCCTCTGGTTTTTATGTGTTCGGATGTAAAAGGATTTTGCATTTGAGCTCATTTCTTCTTTAATCTGTTGCATACCGGATGTCTATAATAGATCATTGCGCTCTTCTTGCGTAAATCTTCCACCTACTCGCCTTTACTATAACTCACTGCTTGGAGTTTATTAAGACCTCACTTTGTCATGTGTGCCTGAGCTGGTTTTGAAGTTGGATTTATGCTGTTCGGAGTCTTCCTCCATTCGATCACCCTCCAAAATAAACCATGACATTAAAACTGATGGGCTTCAGGCTCTGCTCCTGCTAGCAATCCAGGAGTGACTTCCGAATGCCAACAGATTGTCACAGTCAAACTATAGACAAAATCAAAGTTTGATGACAACATGTGTATTCCTCGGATAGAACTTTCCAATGGGATATTGTGTGCATAAAACGAAGATCATATGAAAAATTTACGACCTTGGGAATTTGTTGTACTAACTTACCCCAACAGGGCCCACATGACTTTTGGTGCTTCATCTCCTAGGGTTAGGTTTTTGGATATCTAGGGATTTTGGCATTCCTGTTTATTGTAAAAAGGCCTTCAAAGCCTCATTGTACTCATATTCTTTTGAATGAGCACAACTTTCACATCTCTTCTCAAAGATAAGCCACCACCATTCCAACAAGCTTGTTTTCCGCTGCATTTTATAGTTTCAGCTTATTTCCTTATTGAATAGAAACCAGTTTTACTATATATCTATTATTTTGTGTTAAGCATATTTTAATAATAATCTGTATTCATTTCGTTCTTCTCATAAAATCTATATCAATGGTATCACAACAGTCTTCTCCTTGTCGTTCTTAATGCATGTCCCCAACGAGGTTAGGGTACAAAGAATTGGGTCTCGAGCTTGCTTCTCTTGAGGACAAAACCTCTCATACACCCAAGCGACCTCTCATGGAGGGAGAAAATAAAGATGAAGGGATAGGAGATCATTTCAAAATGTTGCTCGAGGAATCCCTGACACAACAAAGGAATGAGATGATAAATAGTTTTGCGCAAATCCTTCAGTGACTACCAATAGGTGACGCATCTTCCTCAAACGGAGGCATCGCCCCCTTCAAGGTACAAATCAACTTTGATATTCCTATATTTGAAGGTAAGATAGATGCATATGATGTTGAAAAATGGTTAAATCTACTAGAAGGGTATTTCTCTGTCCATAACTTCTCGAATAGAGAAAAGATTACTTTTTCTCTCCTCAAAACTGTTCCCCATGTCAAATATTGGTGGGAAAATTTCTATGAGAAAAAGGAAACAGAGGAACCCTCATTATTTACAGTCACAGTCACCTCAGAGTCCTTTAGGGATTCTACTAAGGAACAATACTAACCTATCGGAAGTTATGACAACCTGTATACAAAATGGACCACATTGTAGCATGAAAGAGACCAAGTAGTGCTCAAGTTCACAAATATATTCCATACCTTGCACACCAAGATGTGTATCAAATATTTTGAGTGCAATATGGTGCTCAAGTATCACGACGGTCTGCATAGACACATCTAGGATGAAATGGAGTTTCTTGACATCTCTTCCTTAAGTGCGAACTACCGATATGTCATCAAAATCGAGTAGTAGCTTAAACAAAAGATGCGACAATTTGGTCCTGGGAATCCCTCGAAGTAAAATCAAGGAAAGGGTGGCCCCAACCCACTAAAAAAAGGATAGATTAAATATGGACAGCCTTAGGACAACTAGTCCAAGTCACAAGAAAAAAAGGACACCAGAAAGACAAAGAAAGATACCAGGAAGTGGTGCGACTTCCATAAGATCCCCTGGCATAACATTATTGAATGTCGCTCAAAGAAGTCATTGGTTGCTGAGATGAAATCCTCTGAATTATATGTGGGTTCCGACTTTGAGTCAAAACTAGAAAGGGGGAGACAAATCATTGACGTGGAACCCAGTGCTATCGTTGCTACCACCAAGCTCCATCCCGGTGAACTAGACAAGAAAGAAGAAGGCGGGTGCCTTTTTCATTCACATATATGGGTGAAGGGTACCTCGCTGCACTTCATTGTTGATAGAGGTAGCCAGAAGAACCTCATCTCAGCAAAGGTCACCAAGTGGGTAGCCCTACTGACAATGCTGCACCCATAACCCTACACCATTGGATGGCTCCGCCAAGGAAGCGATCTCCGCGTCAGCCAACAATGTCGTTTGTCGTACAACATCAAGCCCTTCAAAGATGAGGTATTGTGTGATGTTGCTCCTCTTGAAGTTTGTAATGTTCTTTTGGGCCAACCATATTTATGGAAACATCATGTTGTATATGAGTCTAGGCCTCACAGTGTTATTATTACTTTGAACATGAAATTGTACAAGATACCTAAGGCAGTCCCACCTAGTGTTATTTCCTTGATCTCTGCCAAGAAATGAAGGAAGGTCATCTCTCAAAATGGGAATTTTTTCTTCTTCGTGATTCTTTCTCAGAATGAGCAAAAGTTCACATCCACATCCAGGGCCTTTGCGACCGACCTCTCCACACAGTAGAAGCAAGTGGATAAGGTCGTGGAAGAATACTCAAATATATTCTCCTCACCTACCAGGGTACCTCTACACTATTAGATCAAGCATCCCATCGATATGACCCTCGATGCACCGCTACCCAATGGGTCAGTCTATCGCTGCTCTCTATTAGAGAATGAGGAGATCAAGTGACATAACCAATAAATTCTCCACAAGGGGTACATCCATCCCAGATCATCACCTTGTGGGAGCCCAATCGCACTAGTACAGAAGAAAGACAGAACCTGGTGACTTTTCATTGATTATCGGGCCCTAAATAAAATCACAGTCAGGAACCAGTATCCGATTCCCCAAATAGATGTTGGGTGAAGGCCTATTTTTGGGAAAAAGGCCATTTTTGGAGAGAAAAAGGATGAAGTAGAAAGAAAATACAGCTAGAAGGAAAAGAAGTAGATGTGAAGGAAGAATATGAGGTGCACATACAAGGGAGGCCTAACTACATTAGGTTTAGGGTTTTTTCATGATACTGTAATGGATATTAATCCAAGAGGATGTATAAGTATCACCTAGGAGGTATAGGAGCGGGAGAGACCGAGAGAGATAGAGAGAAGAATGAGAGGGGGTTGAACTACAACATTTTTGTAAGCTGGTGAGCTAGAAAAGAGTCAAGCAACTCGACCCTAAGGATTAGATCATGGGTTGAGGATCCTGGTGTTGGGCTCTAAAGATGTCCTAAAAACAACCTTAGTTTAACATTAATTTATCAACCATGGATTTGTCTTTTCTTTCAAGAATATTAGCAAAGTCTATGCAGATAGTTGTAGAGGTTAAAATATTGTATTCAAAGCAAATATGAGTTTATCAATAATCAAGTTCCCCACACATCCATTAAAACTCTAAAACTAAGATCTTACTCAACTGAATTATAATCTAATCTACAAAATGCTTTGAATTAAAGGCATTAACCAAATTGTTGAATTCATCTAGCTAAGAAACAAGAATTTAATCTGTGAAAATACTTAATAAACCAATCTATCAATGATTGTCTAACCTGTTGGAAAAGAACAACTAAGTACTGTAGAATTGAAAAGGAACAGTGAATGCAAATTTAAGTGAAAGGAACAACAACTGTAAATTTAATAAAAGGAATAACGCCTGTGAAAATGAGAGGAACTTTCAAGCAATAAACTATAGCAATGGGAAATGGAACAAGAATCGATAACATTCAAATGAAACATCTATCCTCTGTAATTAAACAACATAACCAATTTATAAAAACATCAACACACTCGCGCATTTATCTAACTGTTGCAAAGAGATTTAAATCACATAACTGAAATTAAATTGATACGATTACAGATTGAGACAGTAACTGGGCCCACGGTCTTTAGAGGTATTACTGCTAGAAACTCAGTATGCAAAGATGGTAAAAACGCTCAAAGATTCTATTAATTCCATAACTGGTACAACATTTACAATAGACTGCTTGTACAGAGCAATTCAGATATCCAAATGCTTGGATAAATTTCTTGGATTTTTTTCTATGGTTCATTTCCCTCTATATATTACAATGATATGGGTAAATTAAGCTATCCTGAGGATCAAGAGATCCTCAAGATTGATTTTACTATTTATAAAGATTACAAAATAGAGAATCAATATTCCTCAAAACTTCTTTGCGTCTGATTTCTTCAACCTCCAATAGTCTACGCATCTTCATAATCTTCTTATCTATCTTGAGTTTAACAATATTTGTCCATTCCTGCAATAAAATCAAACAATTCAAACTGAAATTCATAATTTATCTAATATGACTCAATAATATTTCTAGAAGACTTTTTAATCATTTCCTGTCCTAATTATTTCTAATTAATAAAAAAGTCAATCAACATACCCCTGAGCTTACCTTACTGCATGTCCTCATGCAAGGAAACATTTTACATGTAAAGCAATGATGTTGAAGGGAGGAGATGCCTCTGAACCCATTCTTACTTTTGAGCTCTTCAAAAGAAACTTCTTCCTCCTTCTTACGAATTTCATAATTACTCTGGTAACCCTCTGGAGGATACCAAATAATAGGAGGACTATATATGCACCCAATCCAGGCAGGTCCTTCATCTAGGATCATTTCGACATATCTCTCCAACCTGAAGGTAGATGCATGAAAGTTTTTGAAACCAAAAGGTTCCCTATTCTTGACTGCATTTGGGGAGGCATCCCATTTGAGTTTGGAAGCAGTAATAACTTCTTCTTTAAGCCCCCTAAAATATGGTAGACCTGAACGTACAACCTATCGGTGGATAGGAGCTAAAGATTCTATAACCTTCTCCCTTTTCATAAATGTTCTGTGCTGCATAATGGTTGTAAAGGATTTAGGAGGTTCCCCTGTGATCCATAGGTCTAGCCCAGCCTCCCTAGTTTGGTTCTTGGTAAAAGACAAGAATGCTTGAAACTGTATGTCCCCAATGAAAGGATTAGGGTTCTCATTTATGTTTTATCCCAGGATGAAGTTGTGAAGGTATATCTCACACAGAAAGTATTGTACTCCTTCCTCTTGTTCTCGAAAACATGAAACAAACTCAGAAACAATGGTGAACTAAAAAGGTTTTTCTCCTCTAATAGCTTTTATCCTTAGCAACAAATAACATTCCAATAAAAATAAGGTGTAATTAGTAGCAGGAGCTCTGCAAGCTACCATATCATAATAAACAGAGGAAATTTCTTTGATTTTCTCAAAAGATTTATCTAATTGCCCCTGTACTTTATTTACTTTCCCTTGAGCTCTGCTGAGCTCAGCAAAAATCTCATTCTCTATTGCTAACATGGCTAGAAGTTGTTTAACAATTTCTTGATGCTCTTCCATGGTTACCATCTCACTCCTGCATTGAGTCAGGGTCTGTTGGGTTTGCACCAGCTTTGCCTCCAATTGTTTCCTTAATTCTCTAATTATTTCTTTGAGCCTACCAACTTCTTGTTTCAATACTTTGATTTTTTTAACCCTTTTTCTCAACATCTTATTTTCTTGTTTCAATTTTCTAATTTTATTGTGGTCTTTGCCTGCTATTTTCTATTTATGGGGAATGTCAAGGTTTTTCCCACCTTGATCAACTAGTGACTGTTCCCCTATTTATTTTGTGTTCTTTGTCTTTTCCAAAGGATTATTTACCTCAATGTGAGTTTCTAGTTGTTCTGTGTATTGGGGGAATGGCATATCTATGTCAGGGAGGTCCAAGGAAGGGTTTGAAGAAGAAGTTGGTGTTTGGTGTTCTTTAGACTTGCCCGTGTCTTTGATAACTGATGTCCCTAAATTCCCCAGTACTTGAGCCATCTCTACTTCATAACTTTTCAAGAATTGTTCTATAAGGTTTTCGAGTGATGGTTGTTTTGTCTGTGCATTTTCTTGAGTGTCTTGTGAGGGTTGTTCTATCTGCATAGCTTCCTAAATGTTTTCAGGTTGAATTATCTTTTTGCCCCTTCTCATTTTCACAGTAGAGTTTTTGGGAACAACAATTGTTATTTTTCTCCTCTTTTTTGATGTCTCTTCTTGTTTGGTCTTGGTTTTTTCCAGCTGGATGTGGTCTGCTTCAATTTTAGGCTAGGGTAGTGGAGTTTCAATTTGGGAACTACCTCCTTCTTCTTGAGTTGTCTCAATTCCCTGTGAGGGAATTTCTTGGTAGATTTCAGGTTGTTCGATTTGTAGGGTCCTATCGTCCATGATTAAATCTCCCCAAGTTATTTGAGTTTGGATCAGGGCCCTGTTTACTATTAGATTTACTAGTCCATGGTGACTAATTATAGTGATAGGATCTTTAGCCTTCTGATTTCTTGCAGCAACTTCATGTAACATGACATTTAAAAAAATGGAAAATTTATTACTAAAATCTGTTTTAGTGTTGCTAACAATTTGAGGTGGCACGACCTCACCACATCATAAATCCCATCACATGTGATATAACTTTGTATTAATTCTGCTATCTCCCTCCATGGCTTGCTAAGAGCGCTGGGGTTGAGTCCCTTCCCTTTTTTATCGAGTTCTTCTCTATGTTCTACGAAAGATTCTACAACCTCCTTGAGCATTGTATACTTCCATGTCCACTGTATTCCTTCATTGGGGAGGCATGTAACCTCTGCTATAATTTCCTCAGTGACTGGAATTTGTATGTCTCGGATCATGGAGACTCCTCTCTACAAGTTCTGGAAAACTGCTAGCGTGATATTTGTGTCATATCCCTGCAATCTGTTGAAATATTCTGTCCACCCTAGAAAATGTAAAATTTCCCTTTCCTGGTCGATTACCTGCAGCAATGTGGGCTCTCGGTGTACACTTCAGTTGCCCATGTCTTTTGTGAACAATTGAGGACAACTATTGTTCCATGCTACAACTTAGTTTGGCTAGCGTTTGAGACAATATCACCAGAAATAGAAAATATCAGAGAACATCAAACGTATATAAAAATGTGATTTTTCCCATTTATTGCAATCATTATGATATATCGATAGGTGTGAAAATATCCGCCCCCTCATAAATGGAACGTTCGACCTTGACCATCGACATGTACGAGCATAATGATGGTAGGTAGTTCAAGTGAGGAGTAGTTACTATGTCGCCATCCCCGCTAAGAGAACAATCATAAATAACTTTCAAAATCACTTTACCAGTAATCATGAACAATAGTCACTCTTGTGTGGGAAATTTAAATTTACATACCTATTGATCCGTCAGGATTTTTCGAATGACTATGGTTGAGTTTAATTAGCATGCATTAATTGACCATTGACCGTTGCAAATGTGCGCGCGGGGTTTTATGTTATGGTTACAACGTTACCATGCACGGTTACCACAACGGTTAGCGCGGGGGTCAGCATATGGCGCGGTTTTAAAATTGGTTATGAGGTTATGTTGTATTTAAGCCACGGCTATATGCCATAAGCCACAAGGCCGGGTGCTAGCGCCAATACGGATGGGGACAGTGCTTAGCCTATGGGATAGCGCATGGCCATATGGATGATAATATGACCAAGAGCACACCCTTTGGGGGGCTGCGCCTAATTTATAACCATATTATATAGTTAGAAAGTGGGTTTTTCAACCACTTTGTTAATTAAATGTACTTTAACCCTTTGTTAATGATTTTTGGGGGTTATTAGACATTTTTAGAGCCTAACTTCTTGGAGGAAGTTGGAGATGGGAAACCAACTTTCCCACTATTTAACCAAGGCCATTTTGAGGCCAAGGGGAGAGCCTTTGGAGAGCTTTTGGATGGTTTTGGAGAGCAAAGATGCTGAGGCAAAGCCAAGTCAAAGCCAGTTTGAGGCAGGGAAGCTGTTGAGGAGGAGATGCTGTCGGACGATTTCTGAGAGCTCGGGACATCCGTTTCAGGTGCCATTTTTTGTGCAAGATTCTAGAGATATGGGTGAACATGACCAGATTAGTCTAGAAGCCATTCGGAATTGTAAAGATGTACCATTGAGATTTCAAACAGAAATAAAGAAGCCTCCCCCACAAGAGAAAAGGCCCGGAGATGTAGGCAAAGTTGCCGAACTCCGTTATCAACCTCTGTGTATTATGGTTTGTTGTTTTTCATTGCATTTGAGATCTGCAAAAATGTTAATGGCTGTATAATTCCTTTTCTTTTCTCGTTCTTTCATTAAAGTTTCCCAATGGTTAATTAATTCATGCACAGTTAAAAAAAAACTCAACCATAAGTCATTCGAAAATTCCTGACGGATCAAGTGGTATCAAAGCTAGTTGACGTTTGGATTTGAGTTTTGCATGTTAACTAGGGAAGAGCACATCTCAAGGAGGAAAATGGAATCTACAGGAGGGCTTTCTCAAGATGAGAAGGAGTTCAGAGATTCCGTGTTTTCCATGGCCGAGATGGTGAAGGTGTTGTATGAAGACTACTTGGAACGAAAGAGCACGGTTCAAGTAAAAGATTCAAAGAACAACGAAGGAAAATAAGCATTGAAGGAAGTGCCTTCTACATCTGTTTCAGACAACATATCCGAGGTATGCAGTGAAGGTTTCTCATCAAACATTCCTCATACTCATCAAGTTGGTTTTGGTGAATTCAAAAAACACACAAAAGGTGTAGGTTTGAGATTATTAACCAAGATGGGTTATGAAAAAGGAAAGGGCCTTGGATGTCGAGGTCAAGGAATTGTAAATCCTATTGAGGCTGAGGAAAGGCCTCGATACTTAGGATTGGGATATGATAGAGGGGACCTTGGAGAGTCTTCCAAGATGGGTTCCAAAACTTCGGAAGCAAGTGATGCTTCAAATGGCCGACTTAAAACATTGCGAGAACACTTCACAAAAGGAAATGGCGCATCACTTCAGGGTTGCAGTAGTGAATGGAAGTCGTCTCCAAAGAAAGGTGAAGATCAACATGGAAGGTATAATGGTCATGTTTTTGTTAATTCTCCTTTTGATTATAAAAAGCATAATCAAGTAAACCGGAACTTGTGGAAACTTTATCCATGTACTTATTGTCTTTCACCTAAGCATTGTGTTGCCAAGTGTTGGAAGAGACAAAATTTGTACAGGAAATCTATGTCGTCCAGGAAGGAAACACGACGTAAAGGCTCAAGTCCACAACGGAAGAAGGAGAAGGTTAAGCAAGTCTGGATGCCAAAAACTCGTTGTACGTTTTGCAGCAAGAGTGGACATCAAAAGGCTAGTTGTTGGAAGCTTAATCCGGAGCTTCGTCCCAGGAAGGACAAAAGGATTTTGCATGTACCCACAAAGGAGGAAGGATTACCAGTGAAGCAAGAGGAACATCGTGAAGGAAAGAAACCAACCACTTGGTTCTGCCAGAAGTGGATGTCTCAACTTCAGTGTGTTTTGCTTCCCCTGATGTAATCATCTTTCAGAGACAAAGAGCAAGCCGGGTGGCCTATCCCGAGCTTGTTGAGTGGTCGGTAACCTTTTGGGGACCAAAAGGTCTTATTGTTGGGAGGTATGATCTGAAATCGGATTCAGAAGCCTGTCAGGGAATGAAAAATGCTCAAAAATGAAAGTGCTCAGAATCCGACGAAACCAACACCATTGTGTCCGTCTTGTCTTCCTGATTCCGGTGGTATAATTTTTTTGTCAAACGGAGTCTGTATGGAGAAGATATCACATTCTGTCCGCCGAGCCAAACAGGCAAAATTTTGGGATGCTGACTGTACCTGTCCATACAGTCTGTACAGGACACGTGTCAATCCATACAGGGACTCGTGGCAGGTCTGTATGATGACATGTGGCAGATTCCATACAGGACACGTGGTGGCTCTAGAGCATGACACGTGGCAGGCAGATTTGGCATTTATGACGTACGGTTGGACCAATCCCGAGGTGACATGTGTCACCACTGGAAGGGTGACACGTGGCACGGGATGACATCAACATCGTATGGCAGATGACATGGCTGGCTTATGTGGTGGATGATGTGGCAGTATGGAAACGACGCGTGGCAGGTGACTTGACGTACGAAAGTCGACGCGGCAAGTGACGTGGACCAATGGGCGACTGACACGTGGCAGTTTTCTGGTCAAATGATTGGGTGCCACGTGGCCCAATCATGGGCTGCCACATGGCACCCAGGTATTGGTTTATATTTTGGTTGGTTAATCAAAATGTTATGCAGTCGACCGGATTCAAACCGGCGACCTCCTCCATTGACAACGATTTAAGCAAAGTCCCGTGACCACTGCGCTATGTATTAGTGCTTGTTTTATAAACAGGTTTGATTGTAATTAAATTCAAAGTTATGTGTTGAATGGCGGGGGGTCGGGCCGCGGTTTGGCCCCGACCCGCGGTTCCATTGCATTGGTATATGACCTGTGGCATATGTTATATGGTGGCACGGGGGGGTTTTCTTTAAATCATGCATTTATTGCCATGTGACCGTTGCAAATGTGCGCACGGGATTTTATGTTACGGTTACAACGTTACCATGCGCGGTTACCACAACGGTTAGCGCGGGAGTCAGCATATGGCGCGGTTTTAAAATTGGTTATGCGGTTATGTTGTATTTAAGCCACGGCTATATTCCATAAGCCACAAGACCGGGTGCTAGCGCCAATATGGAGGGGGCCAGCGCTTAGCCTATTAGCTAGCGCATGGCCATATGGCTGATAATATGACCAAGAGCGCACCCTTTGGGGGGCTGCACCTAATTTATAACCATATTATATAGTTAGAAAGTGGGTTTTTCAACCACTTTGTTAATTAAATGTACTTTAACCCTTTGTTAATGATTTTTGGGGGTTATTAGACATTTTTAGAGCCTAACTTCTTGGAGGAAGTTGGAGATGGGAAACCAACTTTCCCACTATTTAACCAAGGCCATTTTGAGGCCAAGGGGAGAGACTTTGGAGAGATTTTGGATGGTTTTGGAGAGCAGAGATGCTGAGGCAAAGCCAATTCAAATCCATTTTGAGGCAGGGAAGCTGTTGAGGAGGAGATGTTGTTGGACGATTTCTGAGAGCTCGGGACATCCGTTTCAGGTGTCGTTTTTTGTGTAAGATTCTAGAGATTTGGGCGAACATGAACAGATCAGTCTAGAAGCCATTCAACATTGTAAATATGTACCATTGAGATTTCAAATAGAAATAAAGAAGCCTCCCCTACAAGAGAAAAGGCCCGGAGACATAGGCAAAGTTGCCGAACTCCGTTATCAACCTCTATGTATTATGGTTTGTTGTTTTTCATTGCATTTCAGATCTGCAAAAATGTTAATGGCTGTATAATTCCTTTTCTTTTCTCGTTCTTTCGTTAAATTTTCCCAATGGTTAATTAATTCATGCACAGTTAAAAAAAAAAACTCAACCATAAGTCATTAAAAAATTCCTGACGGATCACCTATGTTCAAAAATGTTTAAGGAAAAATATTCTGAATAATTTAAATTTGTTCATGTGTTTAGAAATATTCCACATGTCATAACCTTGTTACTTTCCCTTGCTATTGGATATAACTGGAATGATAGCCTTGTTGTTAGGAAAGGAAGTCTAAGAACACACAAAAAACTTGGCATATTTAAGGTAAACTTCGATACCACAGGCAGAGCCACTACTGCCAGCAGGCGTCCATAGCCTCGACATGGTTTCCTTTTAACCCACAGATGAGACCATATCCTTAATAAATAGGTTGAATCGTCTTTTCCCAAAAAGACCACTATCCTGGTTTGGTAGCCAGATAACGATAATTCCATTCACTAGATCGTAACCTAAGTTGAACAAGTCGGCTCGTGATGAGACCTCTTTTCCTTTGATGAAAAAATGACAAAGGTTGTTGCCCTGGTGTGGTAGCCATAGTGGGAATGTCACTTATGTTGTTATCTGATGATTATATTAGGTTGGCTCGTGATGAGACCCCTTATCCTTTGTGGGAGAATTTTATTACTTTACTTATATTTAATTTTTT
>JZKD02S1694996.1:320803-347983 GCA_000966675.3 Picea glauca | reverse complement strand
TTATAGCAAAAATGGTAAGATGACATGAAAATAACATACCTTAGAACACATCACCAAAAGACTTCATCCTCCCTTGAAATCCAACCTTCTTTTCTTCTTATTTCCTCTGAAATTCGACTTATATCAAATAAATGTATAATGATGTTTATTTATACCATTTATGTCACTTCCTTTTAACATTAGGTCTTACCTGACACTTTCTTATTTTGTAATTCTTTTCTTTAATTATCTTCAGGGCCTACACATACTTCCTTCTTCAATTCACTTTGTCATCTTCAAAAATTCATTTCTCCTCAACCATGAAGATCCACGTGACGTGCCACATACCACTGGAAACAACATGATGTATATTATTCATCCATGGGTGTTGTATCTGCATGTGCATTTTCCTTCATGTCCAAATACCTTCATCAATCTTGCGGTCCAAAACCCATGACGAGGGTTGACATCAATGACGACAACCAATCTTCCAACAATTATATAGTGGCTGAATTTATTAATAGCATGTATAACGAGTAAAAAATCTTTCTCTATTCTTGTATAATTTAATTCAGCGGGAGTATGATTTTTTCTAATAAAATAAATAGCATAAGGTTTCTTGTCTTCTTCCTGTCCAAGGACAATGCTTATGGTGATATCCGATGCATCTGTAGAAATATGAAATGGCAATTTCCAGTTTGGTCCTCTCAACACCGGTGCTGTTGAAACCATCCTTTTGAGTTCTACAAATGCAACATTGCACTTATCAGACCACTGAAATTATGCATTACCAGTTAAAGCATGTAAAGGTGCAGTTGTTCTTGAAATTTTTTCTATGAATCTACGATAATAGCCTGCACAACCAAGGAAAATATGTGCCTCAGTTTGTGTCTGAGGTGTAGGTAGATTAAGAATTACCTCTATTTTTGTTGGATCTACCTTAATTCCATCTGCAGAAACATAGTGTCCTAGTACCGCACCTTCAATCATCATCATATGACAATTTTCATGATTCAAACATAGCCTGGTAGTAATGCATCATTCCAGTACCTTTTCCAGATTTCTTAGAGATTGATCAAAATCAGTGCCATAAGGGGTGAAATCGCCCATGTAAACTTCAAGTCCTTCATTAATCAGATCAGAAAATATGCTCAAAATGGCTCTCTGGAATGTGGTTGGAGAATTACATAATCCAAAGGGAAATACTTTATATGAGAAGGTACCCCAGGGACATGTAAATGTAGTTTTATCTTGGTCTTCTAGAGCAATCTGGATCTGATTATAACCACTAAAACCATCTAGGAAGGAAAAGAACTGCTTCCCTTCTAAAGTATCAAGGACTTGGTCAATAAAAGGTAGGGGGAAGTGGTCTTTTTGGGTAGCTTTTTTGAGTTCTCTGTAGTCTACACAAACCCGCCATTTCCCATTCTTCTTGGGGACGATTACTAGTGGAGAGACCCACCGACTATCTGAAATAGGATATATGAAATCTACATCCAACAGTTTTTGTAACTCTTCTTTAACAACATCCCTGAGATGAGGGTTCAATATTTGTTGGGGATGTCATATGGGTCAGGCATATTTCTCAATATAGATATGATGTGTACAAAGTTGGGGATCGATGCCCTTCATGCCATGATACTCCCAAGAAAAAGCCTACTGATATTTAGAAAGGATCTAAATCAATTTTTGTTGTTATTGCTCATTCAAATTAGAATTAATATTCGGAAACCTCCCTGGTGCAATTTCAACTAATATGTTGTTATGGAAAGAAGTATCCTGAATCTGTTGCTCCATCAATTATTCCAAAGGATCTCCATGTGCTTCATTATCTAAAACAACTTTTAGCATTTGACATGTTGGGTTGCTTATAATGGTTGGGATATTAATGAAGCTACTGATCACATCATCTTCTTGTCATTTCTTGAGTCTAAGAGCTTCTTCCAGTGTGAGAAGAGATCATAGATTTGTTTTTGGATATCTAGGTGGTGACAACTGTTGATGTATGATAGAGGAGCTTGATTTAGCTGGAGGATACAGGATGAGGTTCTTTGTAGCACTTCCTCTAGTAATTTTCATGTTGCCCATGCGACATCCTATGTATGCATCTTCTGTTGCGAGCCATGGTCTTCCCAGTAACAATGGGTGTCCATCGAGGCCACTTCTTAGGTTGATAACCAGGAAATCAATTGGGTATTCCCGAGAATCGACCGAAATTGCTATATCTTGTAATATGATGAATAGTTTAACCAATGATCTATTATCCAATTGTAACATAATTGAAGCAGGTTCGAAGGAGGTGATACCCAGGGCATTACAGGTTTCGATGGTAAGAATATTAATGGTTTCTCCAAAATCCACTAGTGTATTTGGAAAAAAGTAGCCCTATATCTGAACTGTTACCATGGGATTCCCTGGGTATGTATACTTGACCAACTCCTGCTTACCTAGAATAAGATCAAACAAGGCTTCTACCACATGAACCGTTGATGAATTTTTAGCTTTTCTCACAGGCTTCTTCCCACATAATTCTTTAATTGTCTTTGCATAAATTGGGATGTCTTCTAGAGCTTGTAAGAGTGGGATATTGACATATCGATTCTTTAATTCTCCTACAATACCGAAGTTAGGATATACAACTGGTTTTTCTATCATTAGCCTCTCGGGAAACGGGTAAGGAGGAATTACATCCTCATCAGGATTCTGTTGCTTGATTTTGTTTCCCCCGTGTTCTACTTCTTCCATTATGACCACAGTCGAGGGTGTTATTGTTGGTTGTGTATTATTTTCATTCTCGTGCTCTTGGTGACTGTTACTTTATTCAAGATAAATTATGTGCCCCAACCTCAACCAGAGTTCGTTGCACCCTGCATAGTTGATTTCCCCGTTCAAATTCTCAATAATTTGCACAAGCTGGGATGGTCTATTATTAGTATTTGGGTTAGGTTGAGCTGGTAATTGAGGGCACATTTGAGGCTGAAGTTTCTGGGGTAATTGGAGTGGAGCTTGTAAAGTGGGCTAAGCTTGAGGATCCATCCCTATGGGTTGATTGGTCACCCCCATGGGGCACTACCAGTTTTGATTCCAATTGGGGCCTTGGGTAGCTGTGTTAGTCCACTATGAAGGATAGGGGTTATTATTTGAATTCTTCCACGATGGGGTAGGGTATTACGAGTTAGGCTAGGTGGGATTTGTAGCTGGTTTATTTGGCCAGGTGGTATTTTCAATTGATTGATTTGGCCAAGGTACAGTAGGATATTGTTGGGACTTCCAGGTGGGGTTAGCAAATGGCTGGCCCTGCCATGTGTTTCTAGGATTTTGCTGCTGATTATACTGGCCAAAAAAGAAAGAGGAAGGATATTGTAGCATACCTGGGGGATGAGCCTACCATTGGCAAAGCTGAGCCATCAGATATATTGATTTTGTTTCCTCTTTCGCTTCTTTAAAGACAACTGTTAGTCCTAGGAGTGATGACCATTTCTCTGTCGCATGGTCTTTGGCACAGATGGCGCAAACTTGAACCACATCCAAAGGACATTCCCTCGAACCATGTTTCTTTCTGCATCAGTGGAAAAATATGGCCAAGGACTATTCTTCTTTTGTTTGTTTCTATTTATCCTGCAAAACATCCAATTATGTAGTCAGAGTACTCAAAATTTCAGTTTTGAAATTTTCTAAAATATTACCAACTTCTTCTTAGGTGTCACTGCTACTAGTAATGTTTCTATTTCTGGTGAGGGGATCCCGCATTCCTGATCTGGTCTATGTACTTCCACATGAACACCTGATGCACAATTGGATAATGTTATCATACGTTTCTTGATAAATATCACCTTTCCCCATTAAATTCAATGTTTCTACCCCTTCATCCTTCATACCTTTTATTAGAGTGGCTTTAAGTACCTCACCTGGTAGTGTTCCGTAAGGTGATCTCTACAAATTATATTGAAACCTTTCAACATATTCTTCTAGTGTCTCATTTTATATCTTTGTTTTCAAACCTACATTAGTTTAAGGTGTAGGGATTTGGAATAGGTTGAAAGGATAACCTTCCAAAGCTATCAAACAAACTTAGTATCTTGCGGTAGGGAGTGTTAAATTCCATTTGCAACATCTTGTCCTGGGAATCCCTTCTCACACAAGGGTCAAGCACGAGGTCACATTGATATTGGCAGAGTTACTCACCCTGCTTTGTTGATACCAGTGTAGAGATTGCACGTATTACGGGGAGCACTCAGAGGTATACCCACAATGATGAGTGGAAGCCTTTTGAGTTGATTTTGGGCTAGATACCCTGCCCTTGCATGTGGATCGGACTGTCGACTATCCCCCCAGGATTTATTGTTGTTGGTGGTAACCTTAGTGGCCTATCTTTCTAGGTTCTTACACAAGGTGACTGTGAAGGGGAAAGTCTTCACGGTACCTGGAATAGACGTTGGTCAAACTCACTCGGGCTCCTTGGAGGGTAAATCCACAATTACTGTGTGGAAGATTGCACCAAGGCGTAAGTCTGTTAAGTAGGTCACCAACATAACTGATCCACCCACTCTATCCCCGCCCCTTCCTATTTTGATCTCGCGACGTTGGATTTCATCACCAACTAATGGTTTCATCATGGGAAGGTTTATTTGATTGTTTGCTTCCTAGATTCTTAGCGTGTGTTGTTTGTTTTACTTAGTGGACCTTAGGTCGAGTCAGTGTTAATGGAATCAAATCCTGGGAGTACCAATGGAGGAACCCCTTTTATGGGGAACCTTATACCTTTCCTTCGTTTGGAAACTTTGGTCCTCCATTTGTTGCCACACTGAGTCTTCCAGGACTCACTATTGGATTACCAGTTTGGTTGTTCCACACTCCGGTGATCACGAATCCTCCCAATGTTTCAATTGCACCTAATACTTTGGATGTCAATACACCACCCACACATCAACCTCACGTCGAATTTTCACCTTCTTCATCCATCAAGTCTCCTTCAATTTCTCCTTCTTCGCCTAGTGAAAGCTCTAAAGCAAGTAGCCAGGTTGATCAGAAGAAGAAGAAATGGAAAGAGAAGAAGAAGAAGAGCCCGAAAAGGACCAAGACCCCAACAACATCAGATGTTGGCTCTAAGCAACTAGTTACTGTTAATAGTAATGGGAGTGTTGATGAGATCAATAAGATTAAAATGAAGAATCAAAAGCCCAAATTCCCTTACAGCCTTTGTAAGGGTGATCACATTCTGAGGGATTGCCCCAGTCTTACCCAGGTCTTAGAAATGTGGTCCTCGATGTCATCGGCCTCTGTCGGTCATGTCGATGATACCTCGTCAACTAGTGATGTTAAGGTTGGTAAGAAGAAGAAAACTGTCAAGTTCCCTTGCATGTTATGTAAAGGTAATCATTACTCTCACCTTTGTTCTCGCATGGATGAGGCTTCTTCTCTTTTGGAAAAACTTCAACTTCCAAAAGGTTATTGTAAGCTTTCCTCTGACCCATCATTGGTTGATGGACTGGTCAATCTGGTTCCATCCCCGATCAGTTCGGTTGATCAGGTGGTCAATCTAGTTTCCTCCTTGATTGAACCACGAAACCAAGTAGCTGATCCAGTTCCATCATTGATCAGCCCCACTCTTCATCAAAAGAGTGACACCAAAGTGGTCGATCTGTTTTCATCCTCAGTCGATCCCACTCTCCCATTAGAGAGTGACACCAAAGAGATCGATCCGTTTCCACCCGTCGACCCCATTCTTCCTTTGGAGAATGAAACTCAAGTGGTCGATCTAGTTTTTCCATCGGTCGATCCCATTCCTCCATTGCAGAATGTCAAAGTGACTAATCCAGTCCCTTCCTCGGTCAGTCCCACTCTTCCTCTGAAGAGTGATAGAGTGGTCTATCCAAGTCCACCATTGGTTGATCTGATCCAATCATTGATCGATCCTACTCTCCTTCTAGAGAGTAAACTCGATACTGCCCATGTTTTTCTCATTAATACAGACTCTACCGTGTCGGGGGGCATTCCTCCTTCTCTTGTGAAACCCCCTCCAAGTAATGAGGCCATTCTTTTTGATTGGGGTGTACTAACTAGACCTCATCTTCCCTCCCACGTTCCTTTCTAGATTACAGTACAGATTCATGGTCAAGACGTTCCTCAAACACTGATAGATGAAGGTGCATCCGTTAGTATTTTGTCTTCTGTTGCTTGGTACGCTTTGGGTTGTCTGCAGCTTGCACTGGTTACACAGAATCTGTTAGCTTTTAACAGAAGAACTAGTCAACCTTTAGGGATTCTTCCTCAGTTTCCTGTAACTTTGGGAGGGAAAACTGTCTTTATTGATGTCATGGTAGTCCAAGACCCCTTGGATTTCACTTTACTCCTTGGGTGGGATTATGTCTATGCTATGAAATCTCTTGTATCCACCCTTTTTCGTGTGATATCTTTCCCTCACGATGGAAGAATTATGACTATTGATCAACTTTCATTCATCGGCCCCGACTGGGTTACCTCCCTAAGTGGTTCTTATATGCATATAGTATCACCCCCCCTCATGTCAATTATGTGGTGTTGTCTCCCATGACCTCAACTTTCGATGCTTTGGATCCGGTAGTTGACATGGTGATTTCTTCGGTAGGGTTATTGGAGCTTGATATCCTTACCCCTGTCACGACCCTCGACATGTGTTCCTTCCAGAGTGATTATCTTCCATCTAGCGAAGATCTCCTGGAGGCCATGACCACATTTCATCCATTGACATGGTACCCTTCCAGAGCATTATCCTCTTGGAATCCATGATCAAGAAGCAACCACGATCATAGTTTCTCTTCTCTGTGGCAAGCTCGTTAAAGAATGCAACATAGGCCACGAGAATAGTTTCTCTTCTCTGTGGCAAGATCGTTAAAAAATGAAACAAAGGATTTGAGAATAGTTTTCTTCTCTGTAGCAAGATCGTTAAAAAATGAAACAACAATCTGGGGATCAAACCTGGAACCTTGAGCATAGTTCTTTTCCTGTGTCAAGCTCATTAAACAATAAAACAATCACCTCTCCCTTCAAGTTGAGTATTTCTCCAGATCTCGTAGATGTCGAGTTGAGTCTTTCGTTAGGTCTCGTTTTTTAACCTTCATTTCATCCACCTATATCCTTTTTCTCCATCTAGCACAGAAATTGGTGACAACCTCAAAGTCGATGAATGAATTGAAGCTTGGGGGGGATGTCTCTAGCCTTTGATGATCATTCTGGAGTCAAGCCACTAGATTTCAAGATGGGGGCATACCAAGCTTAGTCTTTGTTCTTTCTTGTGCTTGTAAATACATGAGAATGCAACCGGGTAAACTTTTATCTCTTTTTCGGACCCGTACGGATACACGAACACACGAAAAAGGAACCCCCCTGGATTCTACTTTAAACCCTTTTCAGACTCTCTAAATATGAAAAGATTGTCGAGTGACCTTGCTTCCTTTCACACTCATTAAAAGGTTAGAAAGGGTGTCTTCCGAGCGATAGTTTACCCCTTTTTCGGTCTCGTTAGACTACTGTATGAAAAAGGAACTGAGAGAGTTCTCTTTTAAGTGTTTTTCCAAACTCTATAATCCCAAAAAACCTTCGAGTTTTTTGTCTTTGGTCTCGTTAAATCACACATCGATAGGCCTGCATGGGACCGAACCCTTACTTCTTCCGGTTCGTTAAACAAAGGAAGAGGAACTTACCAAAGGCGAGTTATATCGAGCATGTGTTATCCTCCTCGAGCTCATTAAATCAAAAAAGAGGTACTCATCTATCTGGATGGGGGGGAAAATTGAAAGGAACAAGCCAAGCAGTCTCTTGAGAACATCATCCAACACTCCTTAGAGTTTCCCTTGAATACGATACTTTGTCATTTGCACATATCATAATCCACTGAACCTCTGCACTGAGCCATTCCTTGAGTTCCTTTCGCTCCTTTGGGTCACCTAACGCAAGTCATCGTATCCATTACACAGTGTTGGTCCATGTCATGTTTTGTTGTTGTGCCTCAGTGTTCAAGGGAAGTATCCACCTCGATAGTCAGCCATCCCAAATATCTTGCCTCAAAACCTATGTCAATCCATGTCCATTTGATCTACCAATTACATCTCTATGTCCGTTTCGTGTCGTTGATGGGGGACACATCAAGGCCCTCCCTCGATGAGTCTATTCCTGTCGACTTCAACACATTATCCGGGAATTAGACTTAAAAACCAGTTGGTACTTTGGGACCTGCATGCCTCAATGGCAGGCCTCCTCACATTCAACAGTAGGTTTACATCATTGATCTCTGATCGAATGATTCCACGGGTGTTCGACCTCAACTCATCTATTCACATTCGCTAGAATGTACTGGGGTACCTTGGGAATCATTGACATTAATGGTGATCTCCCTCGCACTTGTTAACGGTTTACATCATTGACCGGTAATCAAGTGGTTTCTGCCATGTTTGACATCAAGACCTCTATTCACGTGGTTATAATCGTACCACATTGAGATTGGTAAGAAGACCCTAGGTTGAGTAACCACTTTGATATATGCTTCGACCAGGATGCGAAGGAGTTTCTATTGGACAAAGAACACATACACTGTTACATAGATCCACTTTGTATTGGTCGTGGCTATGTCTTTTCATCTTGTAGATCCACTGTGTATTCTTCGTGGCTATGATTAGTCCGAGTCATCAGAGTATAGATCCACATTGTATCTTTGGTGGCTATACCTTCTTATCAATACAATTATGGATCCGTAGTGTATTTTTTGGCGGCCATATCTTGCGAGTCTTGATCATCCAAGCATAGGTATGCCTGCCTTGGGTTTTGAAATATGTCATGATATTTGTTGGATGTTTGTGTGCATCTTCCGTCAGGTTCTCCGAGTCTATACCCTTGCTTGAGTGTCTACAAAGTGTTTCAGTTATCAGTTCGCATCTTCTAACTTCATACTTTGGGGAGCAATCTGTTACACATCAAAATTACTCACTTTGATAATGTCGCATGTTTCTCACAAGGTCGCAAGTGTCGCATGTTTCTCACAAGTGTCGCAAGTGTCGGAGAAAGCATGCTGCCTTGATGCCTATGTCATGCCTATAACGACATGAGAAAGACACTTGAAACACCTCAAACATTTGATTTGGAAGAGGAGAAATGAGTCAGCAGGCTTGCAAACCTTTTTCCATATGAAAGCACCCAAAAAACTGAGTTTTGGAGGAGAGTGCTCCCCTATACCTCTTCTCGGAGCACCGGTGCCCCCCCTTACACTGTCAGGGAGCGTTATAAATCTCCCCTGGCCCTTTTAAGGGAGCATTATAGATTTTGAGAGCGTTGGTGCCCCCCTAAAACCTACTAGGGAGCGCTAGAACGCTCTGATGGCCCTTTTGAGGGAGCGCTACCTATTCTGGGCAGTTGTTAAGCTGTTGAGATGAATGGGGGAAGCATCTTTTCATTCTTGGAAGGCAGTTGGATTCGAATCCCTAGTCCAGCCATGATCTTAGGGCAGATACTCAACTGAAGGAGGCAAATCCTCAACTTCCCCAAGGATATCTCAAGTGGTTGAAGCCTCTCCAAGGCTATATAAGCAAGCTTTCTAATGGTGAAAGAGGATTGAAAATGGAGAATCACACCAAACTTATGATCTCATAAGTGGTGCTGGAACAGAGCTGATTGGGAGGAAGAATTGCTAGCATGAAACCTATGATCTCATAGGAAACACACATTCAGCCAAAGGCGAGTGATCAGTGAAGCTGCTGCCATCCAGGTTGTGGATCTTTCGAGCAAGGGTTAGACGAAGGGGACTTGACGAAGCTGTCACATTCGAATCTACGATTGTAAGTACTGCTGTTGTTATTCTCATTAATATGACACACTTGGCCTATTTCTTTCTAGTTTGTGTCTGATGTTACATAAACTTATCATTGATAGATAAATCTATTTTCAAGCTAATATCAATAGAGTAGGAAGTGGTCGTATCTTGTTTGTCCACAGGATTCAGCGAGGAGCAAAGGATAGAAGCTCAACTCAGAGCGTGCAGGGACAAACGTCGATAAAAAGGTACTTCTGTTTCTCCTTCCTTCTCATGTGTTAGTTTGTATAGATTTGAAAGGAAGTCAGTGTCCACGTTAAGCATTTTCTGTCTTAGAGTTAAGGTCAAGCTCTTTGAGGTAATCTACCTGTTTGTAGGGAGATTTTCCTACAACAATGTGTCCCAAGACATAGGAGGAGATAGAATACATATCCAGGGTCCCTTATTCATCAGCAGTTGGCAGCTTGATGTATGCAATGGTTTGCACAAGAACAAATATTGCACATGTAGTGGGAGTTGTGAGTAGGTATATGAACAATCTAGGTAAAGAACATTGGGAGGCAGTAAAGTGGATTCTCAGGTATTTGAGAGGTACTACTACTCATGCATTATGTTTTGAAGGTTCATATAGTTTTCTACAGGGATATGTTGATTTAGATATGGCAGGTGATAAATACAGCTGGAGGAGCACCATAGGGTATGTTTTTACTATACGTGGAACAACAGTAAGTTGGATTTCAAAACTGCAAAAGGTTGTTGCACTTTCAACAACAAAGGCAGAGTATGTTTCTGCTACAGAGGCTAGTAAAGAAATGATTTGGTTACAATTGTTTATGGAGGAATTTGGAAAGAAGCAGGAGAATATCAAGTTGTACTGTGACAGTGAGAGTGTAATTAATATTGCAAAGAACTCAACCTTCCATTCGAAGACTAAACATATACAGTTGAGATACCACTTCATACGATCCACCTTGGAATATGGACATTTGAAGTTGGAAAAGATACACACTAGCCAGAATCTTGCAGATATGTTAACAAAGGGAGTAACTAGAGAGAAACTGAGTTCATGCTTAGTTTCAGTTGGTCTTCAAGAATGAATATGAAGATGAGAAATTTGCCAGGTCTAAGAAGGTTTAGATTCCAACATATACAACAACGGTGGAGTTGTTGAGATTAGTCTCCAAGTGGGATATTGTTGGTTGTGGAGCCTGATTATCTTCCTGACTCAGAGGTATTGTGTTTTTCAGCCGTGTTTATACCCCATGAAGAATTTACACCCCAGAAGTATGTACACCCTTCCATGCAGGGGAGTGTAGAGGGGGGGTACCCCCTTTGCGAGGTCTGGGGGGTCTATCCCCCCGGCTGGGGGGTTCGGGGGTGAAGCCCCAAAGGAAAAATTTCCATGTAAAAGTATATTGTAATTTCATTGTAAATCTAGACCGTTCATTATAAGGTCACAGATCTAACGATAGAAATTATGTTAGGGTTTTTTTCCCTAGAAGGAAACCCTCTATTATGAGGGAATGTATTGTGGCTATGCATGATTACGAGCATTGTATTCTGAGAGAGGAGACTGTGAGAGAAAGAAGAGGAAGTTACAATGGGTTTTGTTGTAGGTTGTATCCCTTCATTTGTTGGATAATAATAAAGGAAGGACCTGGCAATTTCTCTGGTGGACGTAGCCCACACTGGGTGAACCACATAAATATGTGTCTCTATTGTATTTTGTATCTTCTGTGTTTTGTTTCCGCATTTGTTTTATTTTATTGCTTCGCGGTCCTGTTTTTCTAACACATCTAAAGGACCAAGAGGCAGAGTATGTGTATTTTGGAAACTTTGACCAGTTCCTTCAGTTCCTCTATGAACCTCAGCATGAGTTGTAGTTGGTGAATTTGTTTCTTGAGGGATTCGGGTGGCTCCTTTTCGAGGTTGAAACCAAAGCTTCAGATTCATCTTTTCGAATGATTTCGTCTATGTAAGTGCTCCTTCCAGGGGGCCCCGAGCCTTGGGATTTTGTAGTCTTTGGTGGGGGTTTTGGTTTTTCAGGTTCTTTCTTCTTAGTCATACACACTCACACAAAATTCTAAGTACCTATACGACCTATATGCATCAAATGAAGGTAGGAGTTGGCACAAACATTTTACTTGTTTCCTTCATAGGTTCTTACCTTTCATTTTCAAGACCTCATCCTTTAGAGACACAACCTATGCTATCTTTGACATTCTCCCCAACAACAATGCCAAAATGTTGGGCTCTAAAGATGTCCTAAAAACAACCTTAGTTTAACATTAATTTATCAATCGTAGATTCGTCGTTTTCAAGAATATCAACAAAGTCTATGAAGATAGTTGTAGAGGTTAAAATCGTGTAGTCAAATCAAATATGAGTTTATCAATAACCAAGTTCCTCACACATCCATTAAAACTTTGAAACTAAGATCTTACTCAACAGAATTATAATCTAATCTACAACATGTTGTGAATTAAAGGAATTAAACAAATTGATGACCTCATCTAGCTAAGAAACAAGAATTTAATCTATGAAAATACTTAATAAACCAATCTATCAATGATTGTCTAACCTATTGGAAAAGAACAACTAAGTACTGTATAAGCGAAAGGAACAACAACAAATGAATATTTAAGCGAAAGGAACAACAACAATGCGTGTGAAAATGAGAGGAACTTTCAAGCAATAAACTACAACAATGGGAAATGGAACAACAATCAATAACATTCAAATGAAACATCTATCCTGTGTAATTAAACAACATAACCAATTTATAAAAACATGAACACACTCACACATTTATCTAACTGTTGCAAAGAGATTTAAATCACAAAACTGAAATCAAATTGATACGATTATAGATTGAGATAGTAACTCCTTCCTACTAGGCCCACGGTCTTTAGAAGTACTGTTGCTAGAAAATCAGTACGCAAAGATGGTAAAAACGCTCAAAGATTCTATTAATTCCATAATTGGTACAACATTTACAATAGACTGCTTGTACAAAGAAATTCAGAGATCCGAATGCTTGGATAAATTTCTTGTGTTTTTCTCTATGGTTCATTTCCCTCTATATATTACAATGATATGGGTAAATTAAGCTATCCCGAGGATCATGAGATCCTCAGGATTTATTTTACTATTTATAAAGATTACAAAATAGAGAATCAATCTTCCTCAAAACCATTTTGTGTCTGATTTCTTCAACCTCCAATAGTCTACGCATCTTCACAATATTCTTAGCTATCTTGAGTTTAACAATATTTGTCCATTTGTGCAATAAAATCAAACAATTCAAACCAAACTTCACAATTTATCTAATATCACTCAATAATATTTATAGAATCCTTTTTAATCATTTCATGTCCTAATTATTTCTAATTAATAGAAAATTCAATCAAGATTATATCATAAACCATGGTGATAAGGAGGATATTTGTACCTTTTCCTCAACTCAACACCTGGTGTGATCTAGTCAACCTCACATGGATCAAGAAGCCTGTTGAGATTGTAATATATAAGACTGTAAATGCGCGTGACACAAGATATTGATGAGACATAATAAAAGAGCTTGAGAGACAAATGTTTGTGGATGTAGCCCAGGAGGGGGTGAACCGTGGTAAAACTTGTGTTATGTAATTGAATGTTATGCATCTCCATTGTTGTTAATGATTAAATGCTATATGAATGAATGGAGGAACTAGTTAGATATGATATTCCACATGCATGAGTAAGAGTGATTGATTAATTAACATGTTAGACTAAATAAATGAAGATTACAAGGTACAACCACAGATCCCCACTTATTCCCAGGCTGCAAGCATCTGAGCATTGCAGCCACCCATAGAACTATCTTGGGTGAGACTACGGAGTGCACCCTGTGTGTTGTGCTACCTTCTGTTTTACCAGGAGGGTCGATAGTTTTAGAGGAATTTTGTTGGAAGCTTTTTAAATATGGACCTAGGTCAAATTATGATGGTAAGATGAGATCCGAGTAGATGAAGTAGTTTAATAACCAACAATAACACCACCATTTAGACAACCGAATTTCAGAAGAAAGATAGCAGGAAGTACATCTAGTCAAGGAGAAACAACTAGAGGACCCAGTTCAGGAAGTGGTAGCCAAGTATCTACATTGCGGGGAGGTAGTAGTTCAACATTCAGGATGGTAGGACACGATCCCACCATCATATTACCATAATTCAAGGGAGAGGCATCGGAGGACCCTGAGAAGCACTTGTTCATTTGTGAAAAATTTTGGGAAGAAAAACATATCACAGATGAAGACACTAAACTTGCTCAATTATCCATCATGCTAAGAGACCTTTAGGGACTGGTACCAATGCAAATGATTACTGCGTATTAGGTTCAACGTAGAGGAGAAGAGAAAAATGATACATAGATATGATGGATAGGGGTCACCTTCGGAACACTTGGAGAAGTGTATAACATTATGGATGATGACACCACCAGAGGAATGGCCTCATCACTTTATTCATACACTAGAAGGAATCCTAGAAAACTAGTATGTAGACCAGGAATTGCACAGAGGAACTGCAAAATGGCCAGGGTTACATCAAAAATTTAAAATCACTTTCTAATTTGAACATGAGAACCCCAACATAGAATCAACACTCAAACAAATCAGAGGGGTGTTATTTATTAAGGAACCAAAAGTTGAACTCATGACAAAAGATCAACAACAGAACAAACAAAAAGTGAAATAATTATTATCATGCTACCATGTGCAGGAAGAAGCATCAAATGAAGAGGACCCACACAACATTCATATAACAAAAGTTGAAGGTGAAAGAGAGGTGGAAGGCCCACCTATGGAATTAGAAGTGTTTGTTGCACTGATCAAAATGAATAAAGTTAACATTGGGAAAATTGAGAATCCCAAAATGGCTAGCATTGGAGACTACTGGGATGAGCAAACAGTAGAAATCATAACATAGTTACTGTGAGAGTACAATGACCTGTTTCCAACAACCTTTACAAAAATGAAAGGCATAGAAGGAGATCTTGGAGAGATGAATATATCTCTCAAATATGAAGATATATCAGTAAGACAATGACCATATAAACTAAAACTAATATATAAGCAGAAAGTAAAGGAAGAAATTGATATGATGTTGGAGGCCGGAATAATAGAACCAGTGGAGGAATCTGAGTGGGTCACCCCTATGGTAGTTCAGAATAAGAAGAAGGGAGGGATAAGGATATGTGTTGACTTGAGGAAGTTGAATGATGCTTGCCTTCATGACCCTTTCCCTACTCCTTTCATAGATGAGGTATTAGAGAATGTAGGAGGCCATGAAGCATACTCATTCACATATGGATTCTCAGGTTACCATCAAATCAAGATAGCCCCAAAAGATCGGTACAATACCTCTTTTTCCATAGAATGGGGATCCTACCAGTACATAGTCATGCCTTTTGGGCTGAAGAATGCACCAAGTATATTCTCAAGAGGAGTCATAGCTTCTTTTAAAGAATTCATCCATCAATTTTTAGAAGTATACCTAGATGATTGGACAATATATAGTCTATTGAAGGACCATGTAGAGGTGTTAAGGCTGATGTTAGAAATATGCAGGCAGTGTCAAATATTGCTAAATATCAAGAAGTGAATATTTGGAACACCTTTTGGGATACTATTGGGCCATATAGTATGCAAACAAGGCTTGCTAGTAGATACTGCCAAGATTGTAGTGATTGTTAATCTACCACCACCAAAATCAGTACATCAGTTGAGAGAAACATTGGGACACACATGATACTACAGGAAATTCATAAAAGGGTATGCACATATCACTGCACCAATGGAGAAACTGTTGAGGAAAGATAGAAAATTTCATTGGAATGAGGATTGTCAGTGAGGATTGGACACTCTAAAAGAGAACATGGTAACAACACCAATACTAGTATTCCTAGATTGGGAAAATACGTTTCATGTGCATGTATATGCATCAACTATAACACTTAGAGATATTTTAGTGCATCCAAGAACAAGGGAATTGGACCACCCTACAACATTTTCTAGCAGAAAACTGTCAGAGTCAGAGAAGAATTACAATACCACAGAAAGAGAAGGCATAGCTATGCTCTATTCACTCCATAAGTTCATACATTACTTACTGGGAAAATAATTCAATATGTTTACAGATCTTTCAACCCTCAAATACCTAGTCAATAAACCAGTGTTGGGGGGGAGGATTTGTACATGGTTACGGTTGTTCCAGAAATTTGACTTTGAACTAATACTCAAGCCAGGGAAGTTGAATGCAGGATCTGATCACCTATAAAGGATTACTAATGGAGATGAACCTATGAACTTAGAGGACAACTTCCCCGATGCACAGTTATTTTCAGTTCAAGTAGCTTATGATTATTTTGTTGACATCATTCAATACTTGAGTATAGGGACCACTCCATAAGAATTCAACACTGCGCAAAAGAAAAATATGGTATTCTGAGCTGCAAAATATCAATTGATTGCAAGACACTTATATAATATGGGTGCAGATAACATATTGAGAAGATGTGTACTAGAACATGAAATACCTAGGATTTTAGCAGAGGCCCATGAGGGAATAGTAGGAGGACATTATGTAGGAAAAGTTGTTGCGCAGAAGGTATTGCGCACAGGACTATGATGGTCGATCGTTCATAGATATGCAAAGAACTACTGCCAGACATGTGACGCATGTTAGAGTGTTGTTATACCTAATAGACGAGACAAGATTCCCCTAAGACCACAAGTAACCTTGCAGGTATTTGACAAATAGGAAATAGACTTTGTAGGACCAATTAACCCACCAATGAAGAGGTCAGGAGTAAGGTATATCATTACTGTGACATTGTATCTAAGGATATGGGCATAAGAAGCAACAATAAAAGATTGCAGTGCATAGATAACAGCGCACTTCATGTTTGATCAAGTGATCACTAGATTTGGATTCCCAACAATTCTAATGAGTGACCAAGGCACTCACTTCATTAACAACACTATTAGGGCTATGAATGAGGAGTTTGAAGTCTATCATCAAAATATCACACCATATCACCCTCAAACAAATGGAACAGTGGAAGCCTTTAATAAGATCCTAGAGAATGCATTGACAAATATCTACAACGTCAAAAAGGATGATTGGGACTTGAAGATACCAGCAATATTATGGGCGTACAAGACTACATCCAAAAAATTGACAGGGAATACACCATTCAAGTTTGTGTATGGACAAGAAGTAGTAGTTCCATTAGAGTTCTTAGTACCTAGTCTACGCGTAGCAGCAATCACCAACATGACAGAATGAGGCACAATCAAAGAACGACTGAGTTATCCGATGGATATGGAGGAAGATCGGATCCTAGTAGGATTTCACCAAGAGGTACAGAAAGAAAGGGATAAATATTTTTATGATAGATAGATTAAAAGGAATATTTTCAAGAAAGGATACCTAGCCTTGATGTACGACAATAAATTTCTTCAGCACCCAGGAAAATTCAGAGTACATTTGTTGGGTCCATATGAAGTGAAAAATGTCACAGATGGGAGAGTTGTACAGTTGAATGATTTAAGAGGTACATAACTCATAGGAATGATCAATTGGAGTCTACTGAAGCTCTCTAGGGACATTTGGCCTCCTAGCAATTAGGAAGTTACCACGTACTAAAGAAAGAGGAAAAAAAATAAAAAGACAAGGGAGTTAGCGCAACAAAAATAGAAAATTCTACACATAGAATAATGCCGAAACATTGTGCACCAAGGAATGGTGAGATATCACAAATATTCCATGCACTCAAAAATACTAGCACGCCGGAAAAAGGACCAACAGTCAGAAAAAGAAGAAAATTTGAAAAATGGCGGTTACGACAAAAAGGTGCCAACTGGCAGCGTCTATCAAATTGAATGAAAATTACTCTTGAAGAAAAATTGAATTAATCATGCCAATTGTCAGCATCAAGGAAATTTAATGTCAATTAAATAAGAAGCACCATTTCATTTAAATTACATCTCGGGTAGTTTCTTCGAGAAGCTTCACGACACTTGCTATATAAGGAAGGCACACGGGTGACATAACATTTATTGTGAAATCGTGAAATCATAGAGAGATAGAGCATACAGAGAGAAGAACAAGTTATAAAGAGATACAGAGAAAACCAGTTCGATAAAAATCACCCTCAAACCACCATGGCATCATCCAAGTTCGATGCGTTGAACCAGGCCAGCAGGAAACCTCGAAGCCACCATAGAGCACCACAAAAGACACAGGGAACTAAGAAGAAATCTACACAGGTTGCAGAATTCTTCAACTTGAATGAAATTACATCACCCCATATGGAACCAATGAGCCCCACACCCATGGTGGAGAAATCCCAACCAACAATAGCAGTTGGCCTGGATGTAGACATGCAGGGAACTGGATAGGGCCAACAGGCCATGGAAACATGGAATCCTTCGCAACATGCGCATGCTGAAGGAGCCCAAGGGGTAGATGGGACAACCCCAAAACATACAGAAGTTGGTGTGCCCAGACAGTCACACAGAGCAGAGCCTATGCAACAACATGAGGGGATAATAGAAGATGTTATTAACATGACATAATCATATGCCGATGAGATAACAATGGAGGTTGGAACCCCAATCTAGCCACCACAAGGAAAGGGAAAACAACCCATGGAAATATCACCGCACAAATAGGATACAACAACCATAGTCCTACCACACATTTTGGAATGGGTGTAGACCACGCCTAACCTTATGGGATGTGTGGAAAGACTACGCTACTCGGACCACGATGTGGACGATGTGGGTAAGTTCTCATATTTTGCAAGGAAGTTCTACCTTGAAATGGTAGGAACATATCCCTTAGGGGATCCAATTTTACAACCAAAACAATGGGCAACTAGATTTGACAACACTAGAATACTAAACCCGTTGGATATTCCACATTTTGGAAGGGGTTGGGATGTAAACAAATGCGTCAAGCAATTGATGGGAGTCACCCACAGAGGATACCTATGGTTGGAAGAGCCTGTCTCTATAGACGTGGAGCTCATTGCTTTTATCACCGGTCTTCTATCTTGGGGGGAGAATCCCGCACAGTACCTCGATGACAAGACAAAGGAGAAGGTGCTGGTGAAGGATATGAAAAAGACATATGGCACAGAGTGAGGGTCGCACATAATCATTATCAAGCGCATCAGTGATGCAACAACAAGGCTGGCCACTAAAATCATGGCGTGAAAATTACTTAGAAAGTGTCGCAAGGAGGAATTCCCTTCTAGGTTTGTCATGAATGCAACACAGTGCGCAGAGGGAATTATTCTCAGCTAGGGCCTGTACTTACCAAACATGTTTCTTGATGATTGCAAAGATGTGTAGGATCTGGGAACAAAGTTTCACTACTCTTGGCTACTAATCCTAATCACCTTGATCGGAAGGAGGGAACCCCAGTACACATATTTTTGTGAGTGAACCAGTTGTTGTCGTGCAACATGGTACACATCATTGGGGAGCACATCGGACCCCAAAATAAAAATTACCAATGCAAGCACATTCTCCTAGTACTATAACGAGCTCCAAGAGAGCATTAGAAAAAGTTGGAGAGTTACTCCATAAGTGGTTTCACAATACCGATACATAGTGAACTTCAAAGCAACCAGGCACACAGTATGGATCCAAGTGAGAAGGGATCCCGAGAAAGAATGGTTGTAACTTAGATACTTCTTCAAAGAATAATATGTAGAGATGGAAATCAGGGACTGGAAAGATGACTGGAGCATTCCAGTCCTTACTCAAGAGATGCCTATAGGTACAAAGGTCGACGCAAGGAAAGTTAAGACACCTATTAGGGATAAAGCTACACCGAAGAAGCCAAAGCCAAGTCAGAACCGACACAACACAATAAGGGGGGTGTTCCAAAGAAAGGTACCCAGGCTGGAGAAAAGGACACTACCCCAACACCAAAAGAAATAGAGAAAGGGGTTGTGACAACACAAGGAACCCCATCAACTACCACCCCATAGGAACAAGGCTAGACCAAGAGGCCTATCATCCACACTGGGGGTGCATGCAAAAATTCCAAGTCACATAAGAAACTACTATAATATACAATAACCGAGGATGATGTTGACCTCGTAGCCAAGAGAGTGCAAGACCATGTAGCTGAGGAGTTTGAAGATGCCCAACACCATAGAGGCTACATTAAGGACACCCTGGATGAAATAAGTAAGGTCCTAAAGAATATTCGAGGCACGCAGAGGATGGATAGGGGAACAAATTCAGTCCTCACAACATCAGAAGTAGAAGTCAGGGTTACGTTGAGCGAACATGATACAATAAAAACGATAGCGCAGGTGAGAGCAACATTCCATATTACACCCATCATGATATGCATGCATGATATTGTAGCCCAGACACCCATAAAATATCTGGTGTAGATACAGTTGGAAATAGAGCAAATACCAGCCAAGGCATTGTACAAATTGCAAGTCATTGTCGCCCAGGAGGTGTAGTTGTGCGCATGAACAAAAGAAACATATTTTCAACATACAAGGGATAACAAAGAGGATTTGGAATTGGTGCTCGAGCAGGTCAATATTGAGACCAAAAATGAGAAAGATCACACAGATAGGCTCGAGCAGGCAGTGGCTACAGCCTATGAAAAAATCCCAAATAGCACACAAATAAAAGAACCCACCACAACGCAGAAGATTGGTCATATTTTGAAAACAATTGATCAATACATGCAGGATATCAAAAACCTTTGGGAACAAATCATTCCTACAACTCCCTTGGAGCTGAAGGAACAAAGGATGAAAAAAGCTGCAGGACAAATCAAGGAAATGGAATGATAGGTCAGTGCAGTTGTGGACTTGTTTGATAGGGAAACATAGCTATGGACAATGTTAGAAGAAGATGAACAAGTCAAACACTGGGACCAGGAAGAGGAAATGATAAGCACATCCATCCAGGACCTCAAGAAGAGGTAGAAAATGATGAAGATCACTGAGTGCCTCAAAGGAGTGCAATACATGAAGAAGCTATGAGCATAGCTAGTAGTTGTGTAGACATAAAATAAGGACCGACAAGCTCAAATGGAACCTCTCCAAGATCTAGTCGTGGAGGTCATTACACAGGAAGAGGAGGTAAAGAATAAAATGGTGCAAACACGGGCAGAGTGTGCAGAAATGATATGAGAGGAGATCACAACGTAAGTGTTAGATGCACTAAAAAAAAAGGTCGTGCAGGCTCAAACATAAGAAAGGGAAATTGCAGACAATTTCCACACTCTAGTAGGAGCGGTTGAAGAAGTGCACACAGTCTAGGTGGCTCGGGATGAGCCACATGTCAGTGTTGGGGGATTATTGGGAGAAAGCCCATTTTTGGGAAAAAGGGAGAATGAAGTAGAAATAAAAGACATCTAGAAGGAAAAGCAACATATCTGAAGGAAGCATGTGAGGCACACATGCAAGGGAGGCCTAACTACATTAGTCTTAGGGTTTTTTGCATGATATTGTAATGGTTGTTAATCCAAGAGGATCTATAAGTAACACCTAGGAGGTTTAGGGGCGGGAGAGACCGAGAGAGACAAAAATAATAATGAGAGGGGGTAGAAGTGCAACATTTTTGTAAGTTGGTGAGCTAGAGAAGAGTCGAGCAACTCGATCCCGAGGGTTAGATCACAGGCTAAGGAGCCTGGTGCAATCTATTCATCCTCACAAGGATCAAAAATCTTGTTGATATTGTAAGATCTAAGTCTGTAAGTGCACACACCGCAAGATATTGCTAAGACATAATAAAAGAGCTTGAGAGACAAATATTTGTGGACATAGCCCAGGAGGGGGTGAACCACGGTAAAATTGTGTTACGTAATTGAATTTTATGCATCTTCATTATTTTTAATGATTAATTTCTATATGAATGAATGAAGGAACTAGTTAGATTTGAGATTCCACATGCATGAGTAAGAGTGACTGATTAATTAACATGTTAGACTAAATCAATGAATATTACAAGGTACAATTGCAAATCCCCACTTATTCCCAGGATGCAAGCATCTGAGCATTGCATCCATCCATAGAACTATCTTAGGTGAGACTAGACAGTGCACCCTATGTTTTGTGCTTCCTTCTGGTTGACCAGGAGGGATGATAGTTTTAGAGGGATTTTGTTGGAATATTGTTAAATATGGACCTGGGTTAACGTATTATGGTAATATGAGATCTAAGTATATGAATTAGTTTAAAAATAAACAATCGTCAACCTCCTTGATCATCTCATAGGGGCCAAATACTTCAACAATATTGATATGAAGTCTGGCTGCCACCAAGTCCCAATAGAACCGAAAGATGTATGGAAGACCACCTTCAAGTAAAAATAATGTATTTTTGAATGGGTTGTCATTCCCTTTGGTTTGAGAAATGCTCCAAAACAATTCAAGTGAGTGGGTGAATATGATTTAGGAACCCCACTACGGTCGGGTGGCAGGGCACTTCGACATAAAAAAGATAGTGGAAATGCTACAAAAACATTTATACTGGATGAAACTTCAACAAGATGTCAACAAGTATATTAGATCCTGCACTACTGACACTATTTCCAAACTGACCACTAAGATGGCGATTCTCGCCTCCTGCAAGAAGAGCATCACAATAGAGGAAACTTCCAATACCTTCTTTGAACGAGTCTGGATAAATTTTGGAATCCCACAAACCAATTTCTCAGATTGGGACAGTCAGTTTCTCAACACATTCTGGTCGATCCTCTAGTAACTGCTAAACACCAAGATCACCAAATCCATGACCTTCCACCCCCAAAAAGATGGCCAAACTGAGGTCGTAAATCAAATGATCATGCATATACTGTGCATGTACAATTGAAAGCACCCCCAAACATGGGATGTGAGTCTTCCCTATGTTTATAATAGCTACAACCGAGCTCTACATAGCTCAACTAGCCACAACCCATTTCAGGCGGGCTTGGGATTCCAACCATTGGGTCACATGGATATTTCACTACCCCTTGCGACCACCCCGAATGAATCATTACCTACTCCAACTAAAGCTGACAAAGCCACCCATTTCATTGAGAGAATCTAGCACCTCTACCAACAGGTTCAGGATATTTTACAGAAGTCCAATTCCAAGTATAAGTAGCACCATGATCAACATCAGGTGACACATAAGTTTTAGGTGGGAGACAAAGTTTGGTTGCACTTGGAGAAATAACGCCTTACAGGGCCGCATAGGAAGATTAATCCACTCCATTATGGACCGTACACCATCACCAAGGTTGTGGGTGACAATTATTTTGAGCTCAACATTCCTCATTTCCTTGGCTTGCACCTAGTGTTCAACGTGGATCTCCTTTGGCCTTATTTCCCACCATTATTGGACACATTAGAGATAGAATAACAATTGAAACCAAAAAATATCCACCACGAATGCATAAAACAAGAATCCAATGATCATATTGTGGACACAAAAGTGAAGGGAACCCTCCAACAAAGGATCTATATTTATCGAGTTGTCAAAGCAGGGTAGCTCTTGCACCAAGGAAAGTGGCTCACCTGGGGCCAAATTCAACAAAAATTTCCTCATCTGATGGGGGAACTCAATGAAATGGATACCATTGCTTCCTAAGGGGGGAGGATTGATCCATATGGATTTTGGTGGCCTCCCACCTATTCCAACTGGATCATTTTGGTAGTTTTCTAGTTTGGCAATTGTTTCCTAGTTTTTGGGTCCTTGACTTCCGAGGCCGTTTTGAGGACCTAAATAACGTTTTTAGGGATTTCCATAGTAAAAATATAAACAAAGTCATATTTTGATAGAATCATGTGTATTCCTCGAATAGACCTTTTCAATGGGCTATCGTGTGCCTAAAACAAATATCGTATGCAAAAGTTACGATCTCGAGAAGTTGATGTATTAACTTACCCCAACAGGGCCCACATGACTTTTGGCGCTTCATCTCCTAGGGTTAGGTTTTTGGATGTCTAGGGATTTTGGCATTCCTTCTTATTGTAAAAATTCCTTCAGAGCCTCATTATACTCATCTTGTTGCAAATGAGCGCAACCATCACATCTCTTCTCAGAGATAAGTCGCCACCATTCCAACAAGCTTGTTTTCCGCTGCATTTTATAGTTTCAGCTTATTTCCTTATTGAATAAAAACCAATTTTACTATATATTTGTTATTTTTTGTTAAGAATATTTTAATAATAATCTGTATTCATTTCGTTCTGCTCATAAAATCTGGATCAATGTGACAATTGTGGGACACTCAGTTGAGTGCGTAGGTTTCAACACTTGACTTATTCAAGAATCATGGGTGATTACTCAGATGAAGTATGGCCCAAAGATTTTATTCCATATGATGTGCCATATGATAGGTTGTTGCTAATTTTTTCAACTTGAGTACATTTATTTGGTTGTTATGAATACCTCCCTAGTTAAGAGGGAGTGTACAATATCTTATGATACAACAGTGGTTGTTTACCAGTGGCGGATATTATGTGTCTCTGGACAATAGTTGTGTGCTACTACGGTGGTTATGTATCACTAGCGGAGACTATGTGTCTCTAGAAAGTAGGTGTTTGCTACTACAATGGTTGTGTACCACTCAAAGTGACTGTGTGTCACTCGAAAATAGTTGTGTGCTACTAGCAATCATGGTGTGTAACACTAGCGGTGATTGTGTATCACTGGATAGTAGTTTTGTACTAATATGGCTTGGCACAATCATGTTCTATTGAATAACATTGTATTAGTTATGTGATATTAGCTAATTACTGTGGAGGCTACCAGAACACTTGGGAGCAGTTGTGTGTTGCTTGATCTTAGAGACTGTGACAACTGATTCGAGTTATCGATGGCATGGTAGTAGTTGTTATCTACTAGTTGATTGTAGAGTAGTCAGTGGAATACTATATGAAAGACATCGTGGAAAGATACTTCCTTAGATAAGAGGGAGTTTTGATGTTTTGGTAGCTGTAGGAGGAAATTTCCTCTAGATAACCTTTCTTATAAGAGAAGAATATTTTGAAAGTCCAGGAAGACCATTGAACAACAGGAGAATATCTCAGAGATATTTGGGTGGATCAGAGGGAGAGCCACCGAGGGAGTTTCCCCTCGGTTCAAGTGGGAGAGAGACATCTCTCGGGACTGACAGAAATGTGTCATGAGTCTAGGCTAAAGAATGTCTCCCTCGCTGAGAGCGAGTGTTGATGTTTGGGAAGCATTGGGAAGAAATTCTCGTAGATTAATAAGTAGTTATTTATTATCCAAGGGACACATCCTTTAATGGATGGTCACCATATGTTATCTATATATGGAAAACTCATCATTGTAATAATACATTGATTATAAAATATCATCTCATATAGAAATTCAACAGAAGTCTCACCTGAGGTATCTATTGGGACTGCAAGAAATGGGTTCCCGCGGTCATGAAGGGATGGGAGGCATTCATCATAATCATTACACTTAGCATTTGTTCATTATACCATTTATCATGTGCGTAGAAACTGTTAGCATTGAAAGTCACCCTCAGATTGCCGGAGGATAAGCCCAATACCCATCAAAATTTTTGGTGGATGTTGGTTTTATATGAGTGGAGGTCAATGGAAAAAACTCAATATATGAATGATGTTTAACATAGAACTGGAAAATAAATTCACAGGGAAGTGAGGGCCACAACTAACTTCAGTCAATGAATTGATTTTAAGTGTGAGAAGAGGGAAGAATTAGTAAGAAAGGTGAACAAGACTGCTATGGGCATTAGGCCTTCAAGTAGCTTGGAGAAGAAAAACTCAAACTCAATATCACTCTTAAGATCAAGCTCCAGACACTAAAATATGTCCAAACAACACAGTCACAACAACACAATGATCAAACCTACATCACCATGCAGCTACAAAAACTCGACTGCATCCTCCATGCCTAAGCCATTCAGTGTAAGAGGGGAAAAGATCACAAGGAAGTTGACTAAAACTAGTCATGATACCATTGCAATCAAACCTACATTACAACAACATAACAACCCTCGACTAGATCGTCCATGCTCGAGTGTTTTAACACATTTTTTTACAAAGAGATGAAAAGAGGTTGACTTCTATTAATATGAAAGTATCAAATCTGATACATAACTAGAGAACAATTATGGCATCAAAACATTACAAAATAGAGAGCTCTACTCAACCAATTGATGACCTTAACAAAATATTAAAACTATATATTTATACTTCGAACAATAATCCACTACCAAGAGTGTGACCTGGTCACTACAATCAAAGCTTTGCGTTAGTGATTTCCTTTGTCAAAATGAATGTGCACCCCTCTGTTAGACACGAGCTTAGATCGACATGGGTTTTGTAGGAAAATCTGCCCACATGGGTACCACAGGCTGATGGTTCAATCCCCAGGGTCGATAATTCCATGCCTTCCATTTATGGAGTGAGTCGAGGTTTCAACCACCAACTCTACTTTCATTAACTTCCTTTTCTCAAACATTGAACGATAGTTAATGCTCAGGGAGCGACCACATGCCAAAATCATAAGGGTGCCACCTGTCTGTGCTAAAGGCTGCCACACATTTGGCTCTCCAGGGCTTGGGGGCTAGCTCTTTCTCCTTTGGCTCCTCTATTTCCTTTTACTCGAAGCTGGTGATCTGATGACGTGTGTCTTCTTGAATCGAACAACCAAGAATTACTTCGGGTCTCTGGATGCCTGGAAAATCAAATCTCAAACCTCCTCTACCTTCAGCTGATTTTACCCAAAGTCATAGATCTGATGATGCGTGGCCCTCCTGATATCGACAACTAACGGGTCTCCGGGCTTCAAACTTATCAATAGTAAAACTTTATTTTCCCCAAGAAAATTTGTCGGGGCTGGGGATCTGACGACGCATGGTTCCTAGATTTGGACGATCAATATCCACTTCGGGTCTTCGGGCTATGGGAAAATCAAAACTCAAACCTTCCTTGCCTTCAGTTGCTTTTACCCAGAGCTATGGATCCACTGATGCATGGCCCCACCAATGGATGGTCTAGATTCACTTCGGGCCTTCGGGGCTTTGGGGACTTCAAAACTTTTTCTTTGGATCTATACTTTGCGCAACTTTGGTCTTTCGAATGCCCATGGGCTGCTGATCTTGACTGTTCCTAGAATCTCCACCGCAGAAGGATTACAACTTCCTATTGCTTTTAATATTGAAATGGGTTTCTTTGAATGTCGCTCTTTGTGTCCATGGCTGTGGCCTGTGTGAACAAGGATTTGGGTGACTGGTTGTGGGATGGGAAAATAGGGAGACCAATGAATGAAAAAGGAGATGAATGTTCATTCTTGGAGAAAAATAGAGGGGCTTGGGGCCAATATTTCACTTGGGTAATATATTTAAG
>JZKD02S1694996.1:296172-320584 GCA_000966675.3 Picea glauca | reverse complement strand
AAAAAAAAAAAAAACACATCATAACAAAAATACACCATGATTTAATGTGGTTTACCTAAGATGGGCTATGTTCACAATGATTGGATTCTTATATTATTCATAATCATGTCTTAAAAAATACGTGCACTGCGCTCATACATTATTCCCTTACCATTCTCCTATCATTCTATCTGTCTCTCTTCACTCTTACATTCACACATATAGTGAGTACTTAGTTCTCCTTACTCACTCACATCCTATTCTTATTCTAAGTTACTTTCATAAAATACCTTCTATCCAAAAACCATTACATATTTATGCAATTAAATTAGGGCTTATCCCTTTTCTAATGGACCAAAATACCTAACAACTTCTAATTGTCTTCTTTCCTTTGGGTACAGTGGTGCTGAAAATGCACTAACTATCTTTCCTTCTTCTGCATGTGCTACATAGTTCCCAAAAATTGTCCCAAAAGTCCTAATACAATCTATGAATTAGAGCCTCCAACCTCTCCAAATGGTCTAAGCTTGCTTTCTTGAGTTGTTATCAGAAGGTTCATATTGCGGTTGATATCGACAACCTATGCTTTCAACCTCGCAAATATATCTTCTACTAGATCTCAATGTTTGTTATGAACAGACTTGTCAGCCATGGCTAGGGTGTTGTGACTTTATTCTTAAATAGATTCATGGATCCCTGCAACGTTCCACAAATACCCCAAGAAAACCTACTCTAATACCAATATGATCTAAAAGATACCATGGATATTCCACTGAACAGTCCATCACAACATAACTAATAAATACTGAAATATTTATGTGAAGATTAATTTCCTTTAAATCTCATATTCTTTAATTACTACTTTTTCTACTTAATATGTATGAAATAGTTGAAATTAAAAAAGTATAGAACATAAATAAATACAAACACCATCCACAAACAAACAAAATATATGACCTGGGATACTAGGAGAAATCCAACTAAAAGGTGAGGCCACTTTGATCTCTTTTATTCAAATGTAAGTAAAATAAAGAGGCACTCTCTATGGAGTTTTCTTTGACACTATGGCTTGTATGGCTACTACAAAATCTCTCCTCCACTATTTTTCTCTCAAAACAACACTCCTAGGTGCTCTTCTCAACTATGGAACAAATAAAATTCTAAATAATGGAACCCCTTCTCCTCCTATCGGCCCTGTATTTAACATAGCTCGATAATTGTCTAATGTTAGGGTATTGAATTCCTCATCCCTCAATTAGTCATCAGGTTTAGGACTTCTAAAATGTTCTATAAAATCCACTACATGGTCATCCCCACACATTTACGTAATGGGGGATAACATGGAATCCACTTGTACCATGGTGATCAATATGTAGGTGAACTTGAGAAAGGCATAACTATTGCATACAAAATTTGATTGAGGTAATTCTTGCACCATTTGAAAGATATTGATGTGTATAATATAACCACTTGTTACATAGAAAGGTTTGGACCATAGAAAAATGTCATTTGATGCCCCAAAATGGCTCCATAGGATTTCACACAATTGTATGGACCCAAATTACAAAATTTGGACCAGTCGGTAAAATGGATCTACAAATTGATTTGTAACATGTTAGAAAAATAGGATCACGGAGCAATAAAATAAAATAAATGAGGAAATAAAACAAATAATATACATAATACAATAGAGACACAGATATACATGGTTCACCTAGTGTGGGCTACGTCCACCAGAGAAATTTCTAGGTGCTTCCTTTTTATTATCTAGAAAATGAAGGGATACAACCTACGACACACGATGCAACTTCTTGTTTTCTCTCACAGTCTTCTCTCTTAGGATACAATATTCAAAATGATGTATAGACACAATACATTTTCCTCATAAAAGAGGGTTTCCTTCTAGGGAAAAAAACCCTAACATAACTTCTACCATCAGATATTCGACCTTATAATGAATGGTCCAGATTTACTATGGAATTACAATATACATTTACAAGGGAATTTTTTCTTTGGGGGATTTTCCCCTGAACCCCCACTTGCCCCTGGACCCACCAACTGGGGGGATGAGCTCCCCAGACCTGGCAAGGGGGGAAGATCCCCTGCAAACCCCTCGCGTGGAGGGGTGTACAATATTATGGGGTGTATAGTCTTTGTTGGGATCGTATTTTGATTGTTTTGTTGCAATTGTTGAATCATTTTTGCACCGATATTGTATATGTTAATGACCATTTTGAAGGAGTGTTCAAAGGATTTTGTATCAATTCATCATGGATTTATAACATGTATGTGTAATCAATGTTTTGCAATGGTTTTGAGTTAAATTTAGTTCGATTTTATGTTTATGAGGATCTAATGTGTGATCTGTGTGTAATAGGGAGAATTTTCATTCCGATCCTCCATTTGGTAGCTCGTTCGACACTTCATCCAGCACCCCATCCGGTACGTGATCCAACACTTGGAGCACAGGAGAGTTGGTGATTGGCGCATTGGTGTCCTATGATGGGTGAATCAACGACTTGGTTTTTGTGCCCCCTCGTGGCCTCTAGCTACAGAGATTGCGACAACTTAGATTAGGTGGTTATGCTAATCACTAAGTGGCTTACCCATTTTCTAGAAGCCAAAGCTGTTAGAGCGCATTTAATGGAAGTTTCCAATTTTAGAGGAGGTCAAACCTTCCAGTGGTTGACCTCTTGAACTATAAGTCGCTATAAATACCACCAGTAGTGTCCAGACCCCAAGACATAATTTTAAGAAGACGTTTCATTGTGTAATTGAGACATATTTGCAAACTTATGTTTAGACTGCATTTTTTAATTAAATGTCAGAATCGTGTTGATTTGAGCCTTTGCTTCGTTGTTGAAGAGTAGCCACAAACTGTTGGGGGGGGCACCAGTGATTTGGGTGATTGTAGAGATAGATATACTGTGTGTTTCATTTTTTTAGTTATAATTTACTTTGTTTTCTCTGTTATATGCATTTTGTAGTTTTAAATATTGTGTTTGTTGTTCATAATTTAATTGTCTAATTCCTCTTTTCCAAGTTGCTTATAGGAGATAGTTATTTTTCATGTTATGTATTTTAGTTATTAACAATTGGCTTGCAAACTACTTACTTAGATGATGTGTTAACATTTTAAATTGATTTATCCAAGTTAAAAAAGAGTAGTATTTAAAATAGAGGATTGGTTTAGACAAAGTTTCTTTTGCAAGCTTCGATGGATAAATAATTGCAAGTTTTAATAGTTGTAATTAAGATAGATTTAATTCTCAGTTGAAGTTATGTTTTCATGAATTTAATTGGTTTATTAAGCTTGTTTTAATATGCTAGGATAGAAGTATATTTCGAGATTATATTCGTAAAATCATTCTAGTTTGAAATTTGACTTTTAAAGATAGGATTAGCCCAATTTAATTATGAAATCTCAGTTTTAGATTTGAGTTGCAATTTTAATTAGAAGATTGATTTTGAGTTAGGATTTCTAGTCATAAGTTTGCAGTGTTGTAAACTTTCTTAAGTTAGCATAAGAGTGTGATTGAATTAGTATAAGAGTACTTTTTAATCATCAATGATTGATGAATGAAATTTAGAGATCACATGGATTTTCAGGATATTTAATGTTTCTTCTATGATGGCAAAGCTTTCGTTAGATTTCTTAATTCACACTTTTTATTTCTCTGTAGAATTCAACATTGAATTAATCCCTCTTGATTTATCATTAATAGTCAGATGCCATCGTGATGTTGTTAGTCACCGAAGACATAATCATCATCTTTGAATTATCTTTTCTTGTTATTGCAAATTAAGAATAATTTTGATTAATTTCTGAATACAATCATGATGCTTTTTGATTAAGTAGGTTAAGATTTTTTCTTTGTAAAATAGAAATGATTATGAGTTTCGTTTTAAGAATAGAGTTTACTTGCTAAATAATTTTTGATAGGTTAGTTGTTTGTTTTCTTATTTGCTTAAAGATAAAAGATCAAAGTAATTTACTTTTTGTTTCTCATTAGGTTTAATAGATTAACTTGTTCAAAGTAGGATTTGATTTGCTTCTTTAGGAACAATCCATCGATCCATTGTTTGAAGTTGCCTAGGGTAAATAGTTCAATAGGATATGCTAATTGATAAAAATGAAAGAGTCATTGATTAAATATTAATCCTTAGATAGATAATCCCCTTAGTTAGACCATACTTCCATTAACTTTTATGCCTTGGCACATACAGTGCTACAACTCTAATTTTACTTACGTCGGGTTGACAATTTAATTGAGGGATTTAGTGCATATAGAACACCCATCATTTTTGGCACCATTGTCGGGGAGTTGTTTTAAGGTAGGAAATAGTTAGGAGATAGATCATTTCTAAACCATAGCATTAGTTTGGTGGTGGGGGAACTTCAAGACGAGAGGTAAGAACCTGCACATCTACAATAGCAAGTTCTTCCAAACCCAATGTTAGTTTTTCTTTTTTATTTTCTTTCATGAACAAACCTAGGGACCCAAAGGGAATACACATTAAAACTAAACCAAAAGTTTCAACAAAGGTTCCTTCTAACCTTTTTTGGGGAAGGAACACTCCACTCATAAACTCTGCAGACCGATATCGGAAAGTAAGGGTTAGCTCAAACCAAAGAGATAAAGAAGTCTCTGAAGAGAACAAAATAGGGAGAACTATAGAGAAAACATTGAAGCATCAATAATAGTGGGACAAGAGGTAAGACCACTCGAGCATTCCATAGAACCAACCGCCACAAACTTTGTTTTTTCACCACCATCAGGAGACCCTAACTTTGTAGACATAATAGACCCTGAATAGGTGAATACTCTGTTTGGTAGTTCAACCAATATAATTGTTTCCCAAGTTGAAATAGAAACTTTGGCACCAATAGTTTCAATTGGCTCGAGTAGAGTCCTGGAAATCCAAGCAGCAGGAAGACCTTCCCATCAAAGGGACACCTTTCTTAGAAAAGAACCTTGGGATACCTTGTTATCTTCAAGGTTAAAACCATTTAGGTTCTCTCTTTCTGGAAACCAAATCAGTATGGATGATCAGGAGGATCACAACCATGTAAGACACGAATAGGGAGAAGAAGTTGGAAACCAAACTGAAACCACCTTCGATTTTCCAATTTTGGACACCACATAGAATGTCAATATGAAAAACATTCCACTCTCGGAACTGCCCACCTTTTATGGTAAAAGAAGTGAAGACCTGGATACCTTCCTATTTGAGTTCGACATCTTGTGTAGGAGATACAACTACTTACATGATGCCCATAAACTAAAACTTTTTCCTGCCACCCTCAAGGATTTCACACTAAGATGGTTCATGGGGTTGGGAGAGTTGAGTATTAGGTATTGGGAAGCCATGAAAGATATATTTCTTAAGAAATACCAAGACTACTGCAAGTCCAAGGATTCTCGTAATGATATTTTCAAAATCCAACAGTTAGAGGATGAGAATCTCGAGGATTATATGGAACTGTTTGCTTATATCTCATAGAAATCGAAGTACCATGACCTTCTATATGATGAAGTCAAGGATCTTTTCCTTAAAGTAATTTCATAGGAATACCTAGAGATACTTAACCCGATGGAATCAGGTGGCATTAGGTGACATCTCCCATAAACCATTTTCCGAAATATGTGAAATGTGCAGGAACTACTCGAGGAGTAGAGCTAAAATAGGGAAGAGTGTTCAAGATCCTTATAGTAGAAACCTAAAACCAGTTAGTTCAGGTGGTATCACAAGGGTAGAGATAGGGAACCTATTATAGAACTTAAAAATGAATATATTAATCACAATAGGTTCTCAGTTGGACACCCTAAAGATTAAAAAGAAACAAGAGGAGGAAAATGTAGCAATGAGCATATTTTTCCCAAGATGCAGGAGGAAGCATTCCTCAAGGGAATTCCCATTAGATAATATTTCAGTTTGTGGCTTCTGCACTGAGGACCACTCAACTGAAAAATTCCCGTCATTTCTCAGTTTGTTAGTCATCTATAGAAGTGGGGATCCTGTGGAGTCCTCTTATGCACCTAGGAGGCCATGGAATCCTAGGAATCATCCTACATACCCGGATCCTTAGCCTCAAGTTCCACCCTATTATCAACAACCACAACAGTGGAACTCACCAAGTTGACAAAACAAGTCTACATAGTATCACCATCCTTGGATTAAAGGATGGAGAGGAAGGAATAACCAAGGGAACCCTCAAGCTCCACCTGTTCCTATTCCCAATCATCCTTACCCTCAGATTCCACCAAACATCTGACAACTTCTACCAGGTTTTGTTCCCCAGCCTTTACCTCCTATTCCAAAACAACCACAACAATACCATAATGAAATCTCCCCAAGACCAACATTACTACTGGAACAACCAATGCCCAATCCCAATAACAAACCCACTCAATCTCTTCACAATGTTGAGATGCAAGCCTTTCCAATGTATGTTATTTCTCTTGTTCCATTGTATTAGATTCAACTAAGGTTGGGAAAATTTCTGGACAAGAAGAGGCCTTCAATAGTCATCCGGGAAGAAGAAGAAGAGGAAACCCCCAAACAACCCATGGATGACACTAGGTGGGAAGATGTTATCATTCCTAAGGACCAGGAACCCAAGCTTCCCCAAAATGAACCTTCACAAATTATGAAGGCCCCTCCTTATCCAGAAAGATTAGTGATTGAGAAACATACCACTCGACTGGAATTTGACATCTTGAATGAATTGAAGAATATATGTGTCAAAATTCCCTTTCTACAATCCATCAAGGACATTCCAATTTACAGTAAGGTGGTCAAAGAATTGTGTATTAAGAAGCCAGGAAGGAAGCAAAAGGATCCTCCAACAGTACATGTGATAGGAGAACTCTCTGAGTATATATCAGAGCAACCTAGGGTCACAAAATATGGTAACCTAGGGAACCTTGTAATGACCATAACGAACCATAACCATTAATGAGGTTCCCATTGGAAAAAATCTCATAGACTTAGGGGCGGCCATTAATGTTATGAATGTTACTAACTTGGAGGAATTGCAGTTAAAACCTCTTCTTAGACCTACCCCAACTATTTTGGAATTAGTAGATAAGACAAAGGTTATACCTAAAGGAATCTTGGATGATATCATAGTTGCATTATGCTCATGGGAGTAACCAGTAGACTTTCTTGTCATTCATTCCAAGGATCCTACCAAAGGGAATCCCGTTATTTTGGGAAGACCTTGGTTTTACACAACCAATGCATTTATTGGCTGTAGAGAAGGAGAAATGACCATATCGAATGGGATCTCTATATAGAAGCTCACCATATGTCCACCATCTCAACCTATCATGGAAAAAATATGGTGGCCTGAATTTACATATGAGAATGAAGACTGGGAAGAACCTGTGTTGCAAAGTGATCATTCCTGGGAACTTCAGAAGCACACAATGGAAAATGTGCTAAACCAGTTTATTTTTGCTATCACGTGTGTTGATTTTCCACAATATTTTCCCCAATTGGAGTACATGTTTGGGAATAATTTTAGGAACAATTGGACCCATCGATTTTGTCTTTGAAATATTTTATCTTTGAGATAGATGAGTCTGCCACATCTTATACCATGCCCTATGAGATTAGTCCAGGGAAATTTCTACATATAAATTCCAGACTAGATGCAGACCAACAAAAGAATTTAGTAAATGTACTTAAATAATAATCAGGAGAATTTGCCTGGGAATACACTGATATGAAGGGCATACACCCTGACACATGAATTCATCACATATATACCCATGGGGAAGTAACACCTGTTAGGAAACCCCATAGAAGGATGAACCCAACACTCACGGATATAGTAAAAGAGGAGATACAAAAGTTATTGAATGTCAGATTGATTTACCCCATCTTCGATAGTAAATGGGTATCCCCACTTGTAGTGGTTCCAAATAAAGTAATTGGGAAATGGAGAATTTGTGTCGATTTCTGGGAGCTTAATAAGGCCACTCTGAAGGATTATTTTCCTCTTCCTTTCATTGACCAAGTATTGGACACCATGTCTAGAAAGAAATACTTCTCCTTTTTGGATGGATAAAGTGGGTAAAATCAAATTCTCATAGCACCTAAGGATCAGGACAAGACTACCTTCACTTGTCCTTAGGGAACCTATTCCTATAGGGTATTACCATTTGGATTGTGTAATGCTCCTGCCATATTTCAACGAGCAATACTAGGGATATTTGTTTATATTATTCATGATTGTGTGGAGGTATACATGGATGAATTTATAGTATATGGAAATAATTTCCAGGAAGCCCTAGATAATTTATAAAAATTCCCTATCAGATGTCAAGAAATAAACCTATCCTTAAGTCATGAAAAATGTAAAATGTTGTTGACTGAAGGAGTGGTCTTAGTAAATCATGTTTCAATTGAAGGGATTAAAGTCGATCCTGCTAAGATTGAGGTCATCATCAAAATTCCACCCCTCAAGACTCAAAAAGAGGTGAGAAGATTTCTTGGACATGCCATATACTACCAACGATTTATTGAAAGTTTCACAAAGATTGTTGCACCCATGTTTGGATTGTTAATAAAAGATGTTAATTTGGCAGTCTCAAACCACCTTTGAAACTCTAAAAGGTAAGTTATCTGTGGAACCAGTTCTTAGGGAGGCCAATTGGGCTCTTCCATTTCACATATCCACTGATTCCTATGATACTGCAATAGGAGGAGTATTAGGGAAGAAAGAAGACCATCAGTCCTATGCCATCTATTTTGTGAGCAAAAACTTGTCCCTTGCCGAGTTAAGCCATACAATTAAAGAAAAGGAATTCTTGGCAGTGGTCCATGCTATCAATAAGTTTCTCCACTACACCATAGGTTACAAAGTATTTGTACATACAAATCACTCTTCCATTATATTACTTATTAATAAACCCATTACTAATGGTAGAGTGACTAGGTGGATTCTGTTATTGCAAGAGTTCAATATCACCGTCGTTGACCGACCTGGAAAGAAGAATTTGGATGAAGATTTTTTTTCATGCAATAAACATGAGGATGGTGATATTCCTATTGATGATATTTTCCCAGATGAGCACCTTTTTTCCCTCTTTGTAAATACCCCATGGTTTACAAATATGGAAAACTATTTGGCTACTAGGAAGTTACCATCTCATTTGTCACCTCATGAAAAGCGTAGAATTATCATGCAAAGTGCCAACTACTCTTGGGTTGGCCATAAACTTTTTCATACTGGTCCATAATTGATTATTTGTAGATGTGTCTGAGAATATGAGATACCATAAATCCTACAGAGTTGTCATGATGGACCATGTGGTGGCCATTTTTCCAACAAACTTACAACATATAAGGTGTTACATTCAGGTTATTATTGGCCTATCATTTTTAAGGATTTTTCCTAGTACGTGAGGAGTTGCGATAGTTGTCAAAGGATAGGAAGAGCCACGTTAGTTGACAAAATTTCCTTGCGTTCCCAAGATATGATATAACCTTTCGAGAAATGGTCCCTTGACTTTGTAGGACCAATTTCACCCATGTCTCGTAAGAAAAATTATATTTTTGGTTTGTACAGATTATGTCACCAAGTGGGTAGAAGAAAAAACCCTATTCAGGGATACCGAAAAATATGTTGTCGAATTCATTTATGAAGACATATTTACCCTCTTTGGTGTTCCTCGAAAAATTTTCACAGACCAAGGAACTCAATTCACTTCCAAGCTGATGAGATAATTAACGGAGAAATATGGGATCAAGCACTACAAGTCTTCTCCATATCACCCACAAGCTAATGGTCATTTAGAGTCCACAAACAAAGTTCTGGAAGCTATCTTAACCAATATTGTTCAATTAAACCATTAGGATTGGGATGATAGGCTTCCATAGGCTTTGTGGGCATATCAGACCACCTGGAGAAACACCACTGAGCATACCCCTTATGAACTAGTGTATTGGAAACAAGTACTTCTACCAATAGAATTCCAAGTAAGAAATTTTCGCATTGCCGCAGAATTGGGATTAAACTTAGATGAGGCTCATAAAAAATGAGCCCTATAATTAAACGAGTTGGATGAGATTAGGCAATATGCTATCCACCGAACAATATTAGTCAAAAAATAGAGGAGAAAGTGCCATGAAAAGTTTATTAATAAGAAACACTTCCAACCTGGTGATTGGGATTTTTTTTTGACTCCCGATTTAAAACTTTCAAAGGAAAACTTACCACTCGGTGGTTGGGTCCTTATGAGGTAGTCACTGTGTATGACAATGGGGCTGTTAAAATTGAAACAATTGACGATGGAAAAGTCTCTTTTGTAGTGAATGGACACTGGCTCAAACTTTATGAAAACCCATTTCCAAAGAAGATTTTCTATAGTTCATGTCAACTAACAATTCATTGGCCTTAGTATATGGGGGAGTGCACTTGTCCTTGAATTGTTTTCTGAATTTTTGACTGTACATATGTAAATAATGTGAAGTATGTTGATAGAAAGTTCTAAAGATTTATGTAGGTATTTATTTCACCAAGAGTAGACAATTTCAAGGAGACATAAAGGGAAGTATTTTCCTTCAAAAATATTGCTATATTTAAAACTTGTTGTCTACTAAGCATCAATTGAATAATGACTTGCGGTAATTAGCCACATTTTTTCAAATATTTCCATCTTCTTTTTCTCAAGGCATCTTTAATGGAAGTTTCTCTTAAAGCCTTCACCACTAGAGGATATAAGTAAGTGATACCTTGATCATCAAACTTAGAGGTTACTCGTACAGTTTCCCCAAGAACCCTCAGTAAGTGAGTAAAGTACCTTTATTAAAGAGTAACAAGGAGTTCTGATTAGTGGTTAGCCGTGGAAACATCACAATAACTTAAAAAAGAAGAAAATGAGTTGAGCCTAAAGATACCTTTCTGTTCTTTCCCAATGGTACCATCCACTACACACTAAAAATGCTTGATTATACCATATCTTTAGATAGGATACATCCTATTAATTACCCCTTACATCATGACAATTTCTAAGGAATCCATAAAGGAGAGTCATCCTCTAACATAAATACCATCCCAATCTAAAAAAGAGAAAGAAAAAAGAAAAGTTTTTTTTCATAGATTTCCCCCCATCTTCTTGCAGAGAGAAATCTTTATATTAAAATCTTAAAAGATGGTGGGCCAGTATTTGAGAGTGTAAGAGGTTAACCGGCCAAGATACTAAACAGGTCTTCCTGAAGAAGGTACCGGCCTGTGGTATGACTAGGTAAACCCGCCAGAGTACTGAACAAGCTTGCTAGCAGCGGGACATTCTACCTAGTGAGGATGATAATCTGACAAAAAATAATAAGAAATCCCTAAATATTAAACTTTTCATGATGTACGACATTACTTGTAGACAAATATGAAAATAAGTATGTATGGTTAATATAAGGTTAATGAAATCCATAAATCTTCCATTGGGAACTAAATTTAAGACTATCTTAAAACTCTCTTGCCTACCTCTTCTTAACTATATGTAGGATGTTCTATCCTATAGGTAGGGACATATTCTAACTGTCTCGTCAGACCGATATGTGAAATTTATCTCTACACTTAACAAGCTATAAATCTTCGACTATTGGGAGAATTGAATGGTTTCCTATATTTTTTATTGTGAGGTGTCACAATACTTAGGAGTGGGGGAGGGGTTTCATGAGATGACAAATGAAAAAACTTCCTATCTATAATCCATGAGAAGAAGAAGTAGAATCTTTGTAAAACTTTATGTATATTGTTTTCATGATATGGGTTATTATATCATGAATTATTTTTTATTGAAATGCTAAATTCACTATGTGTTATAAACCTACTGAACATTTCTTCGACAGTCCGCTTAACTGGTTTTTTACAGACTGTTCATTATAGACTTGTGTTACATGCCTTGAGACAGAGGAACAAATTGTTATAATTTGCAAGCATGATGAAAAAGAAAGTAACAATGGAACACTCTTATCATCTCTCTACTCCTATTCACCATGACTATCAGAAGTTCTTAATCTGAGTGTTATGGATAAACATCCATTACAATACAAAAAAAATTCCATTTTGCACAGGAGTACCATATGGAGTGTCGTATGGAGTTCCATTTGGAAGACTATATGGGGTGCCATGTGGATGACTGGATGAAGTGCCATATGAAGGATCAGATGAGGTGCACACATACTGTAAGTGACCATGATTGCAAGTAAATATAGATCGTTTGAATTAATATGCATGTTTGTTAGTAATATGAGACGGATTAAATGGAATTTCATAATTAAATTATACAATCTCTAAATGCATTTTTAAGATCAAATGTCCAAGTCAAAGTCTTGGACATTGATCTAATTATTTCATGATTAAAATTTCCTCCAAAGGACACCCTTCGAATTCAAAATCGTCATAGTCATAGTCACACATGGAAATTGTGTGTGATGAATTCACCCACGAATTCAACAATTCCCACCTTGAGCGCATTAAAAATCGAAGGGTTAGTTCCAATTTCCATTTCACTCATGCATGCTTACTCTGTTGCACTCATCCTCTGCCCAATTTTTCTCCTCTTCCCAAATTATGTAACCATGCCCAAATGATACAAGCCTTCCTCCTATGTCGACCTCTTGGCCATCCCTGAATTCATAGAGTGTAGCGAGATCTTCCTTCGTGCAGGGTGGGGACCATTCTTGGCCTGTCTTCAAGGCCACGATGATGGTGTTTCAATGAAATTATCCCTCAGGTTTGATGGGAGGATGGCATGCATGGGGTATCTATCCTTCTTGGTCTCTGAGGAGTCAATTTCCTCAGCCACGAAACTTCCATGGGTTGGAGATCGCTGGTTCAAGAACCACCAATTGCCACAGCCAAGCTACAACAAAGTTTTTAAGCCTGAGTTTCTGAATTTTTCTGGAGATAAGGGGTACTCCAAAGAATGGATTAAATATGAGTTGATTAACCCCTTGATCTTCATTACCATAATTATCACTTGTGAAGGTAGATACTATGTTTTTAAAGCTTTCCATTTTCGTCTATTATCTCATTTCTAGTTTAACAAGCCCTTGAATTTTCCTTTTTACTTCTTGAAGAGTCTTGAGAAAATATCTTCCCAAGTATGAAAGAATTTGGCCAATACTCATAATAGTCTATTCCACCACGGCCTCATCAAATTTCTTTTCATAACCGAGTTGACAAAACATGGGAAGACATGGGATGAATTCATCTATCAATTTTCAAACCCCCATCTCACAATCAAGACCAACACGAAATCACTTGATTTAGGGACTGTTACTCCATCCAAGCCTCATTCTCCAAAGACTCCAAAACCTCCTAATCAAACTATCTCTCTTCCTGAACAAAATACCAAGAAACTTGTTGATACCTCTGCTGCCTCATTGAACAAGAAAAATAAAAATCCTATTGATAATTCTCCAATTCCCTCAACATATATTGATCCTCAACCCAAGAAGTTACAAGAGGCAATTCAACAAGATTTCCCTGTAGTCCCTATGAATATAAGATGAGCCAATCGATTCAAAGGAGGTTCTTTTAGAAAAAGTAATCGAAGTGCAAGTGGAAATCATAATGTAAAACCCCCAAGCACTTCATATCCTATCCAAGTATCTTCTGATATTGAAATCCCCCATAAAAGACTTAGGGAAGTTTTTGCAAAAGAGTTGGAGCCTTATAGAGAAGTAAATTATGAACCTATTCCCTCTCATAAAAACTCTGTTACTCCTACCTCATAGATGCCTACACTAGATTCCAAAGTTGATAGAATCTCTACATCCATTAAGGGGTCCAAGCCATCCTATGAGACATTTGATCATACTCCATTTATTGAAAAATTACAACAAGAAAATGTTCAGTTGCTGCAACAATTGGAAGAGCGAAAGACTATGGATAGGCATCTACACCACGAAAATTCGTTATTACAAGAAATAGTGATTTCCCTCCAATGATTGGTTGATCAAATGACCAATTACAATCGTAGCCTCCAAGAACAATTTAAACATCGCAAGAGGGCCAAGACAAAGTCTTCAGAACAAGAAGATTCTAAAGTTAATCCACCCCCTCCTCAGCAAGTCTAGTCATGTTGGGTAATTCATTTTTGTTTGAAGTGGGACCTACAAATCCTTAGGCGTGGGGGTAATGTTGGGCTCATATTTTGATTGTTTATTTAGGATGGTTGAATCCTTTTTGCACCAGTATTGTATATGTTATCGACCATTTTGAAGGAGTTTTCAAAGGATTTTATATCAATTCATCATGGATTTATAACAGGTATGTATAATCAATGTTTTGCAATGGTTTTGAGTTAAATTCAGTTCGATTTGATGTTTATGAGGATCTAATGTGTGATATGTGTGTAACAGGGAAAATTCACAGTCCGATCGTCCATCTGGTAGCTCGTTCGACACTTCATCTAGCACCCCATCTGATACATGATCTGACACTCCATCCAGCACGCGATCCAACACTTGGAGCACATGTGATCCAACACTTAATCTTGTTTTAGTATACTAGGATAGAAATATATTTTGATATTATATTTGTAAAAGCATTCTAGTTTGAAATCTGAGTTTTAAAGATAGGATTAGCCTAGTTTAATTATGAAATCTTAGTTTTAGATTTGAGTTGCAATTTTAATTAGAAGATTGATTTTAGGTTAGGATTTCTAGTCATAAGTTTGTAGTGTTGTAAACTTTCTTAAGTTAGCATAAGAGTGTGCTTGAATTAGTATAAGAGTACTTTTTAATCATCAATGATTGATGCATGAAATTTATAGATCACATGGATTTTCAGGATATTTAATGTTTCTTCTATGATGGAAAAGGTTTCGTTAGATTTATTAATTTACACTTTTCATTTCTATGCAGAATTCAAAATTGAATTAATCCTTCTTGAGTTATCATTAATAGTCATATGCCATCGTTATGTTGTTAGGCACCAAAGACATAATCATCATCTTTGAATTATCTTTTCTTGTTATTGCAAATTAAGAATAGTTTTGATTAATTTCTTAATACAATCATGATTATTTTTTATTAAGTAGGTTAAGATTTTTTCTTTGTAAAATAGAAATGATTATGAGTTTTGTTTTAAGAATAGAGTTTACTTTCTGAATAGTTTTTGATAGGTTAGTTGTTTGTTTGGCTATGTTATTAAAGATAAAAGATCAAAAGTAATTTACTTGTTGTTGCTCATTAGGTTGAATAGATTAACTTGTTCAAAGTAGGATTTGATTTGCTTCTTTAGGAACAATCCATCGATCCATTGTTTGAAGTTGCTTAGGGTAAATAGTTCAATATTATTTTCTAATTGATAAAAATGAAAGAGTCATTGCTTAAGTATATTAATCCTTAGATAGATCATCCCCTTAGTTAGACCATACTTTCATTAACTTTTCTTCCCTGGAAAATACAGTGCTACAACTCTAAGTTTACTTACCCAGTAGAACACCTATTAGTCTTCATGGGGTACAAACATGGATGAAAACAAAGACCTATGAAACATGAAGATAATCAGGCTCCACAACCAACAATCTCCCACTTGGAGACTGATCACAAAAACTCCAATGTTGTTGTACCTACTGGACTATACTCCACCTTGGATCTAGAAAATTTCTCATCTTCAGCTTGATGCTTTAAGACCAACTAAAAATGAGCAGGATCTCATTTTCTCCTTGGTTACTGCCTTTGTTAACATGTTTACAGGATTTTGGCTAGTGTGTATCTTTTCCAACTTCAAATGTCCATCTTCTAAGATAGATCATATGAAATGGTACCTGAGTTGTATATGCTTATCCTTCGAATGGAAGGCTGAGTCCTTTACAAGATGAATGGAACTCTCACTATGACAATACAACCTAATATTCTCTTTCTTCTTTCCCAATTCCTCCATAAACCTCTATAGAAGCAACATACTTTGCCTCTGTTGTTGAAAGTGAAACAACCTTTTGCAGTTTCAAAATTCAAATTACTTTTGTTCCACCTATAGTAAAAACATACCCTGTGGTGCTCCTCCTACTATCTTTATCACCTTCCATATCTGAATCAACATATCCATGTAGAAAATTGCTTGAACCTCCAAAACATAATGCATGAGTAGTAGTACCTTTCAAATACCTGAGAATCTAGTTTACTTCCTCCCAATGTTCTTTAACTGGATTATTCATATACCTACTCACAAATCCACTACATGTGAAATATATGGTCTTGTGCAAACCATTGCATAGATCAAGCTACCAACTGTTGATGAATAAGTGACCCTGCACATGTATTTTATCTCCTCATGTGTCTTGGGACACATTTCTTTGGTTAATTTGAAATGACTATCCAAATGTGTACTAATTGGTTTTGCATTCTACATTATAAACCTCTCCAACACCTTCTCTATGTACTCACCCTGAGAAAATGTCAAATTGCAAATTTTCCTATCTCCTGTTATTCTCATACCAAGTATTTTCTTTGCATCACCCAAATCCTTCATTGCAAATGAATTAGATAATTTCTTCTTAAACACATTTACATCCTACATATTAGACCCTGCAACAAGAATGTCATATACATACAATAGCAAGATAATATAGCTTCCATTTTCTAGCCTTTTAAAATAAACACAGTGATCAAAATGACATCTACTACAACCTTGTTTTTTCATAAACATGTCAAACTTCAAATACCACTTCCTTGGATCTTTCTTTAGGCCATACAATCTCTTCTTCAACCCGCATACCAAGTTTTCCTTCCCTTTGACCTCATACCCCTATGGTTGCTACATATAAATATCTTCCTCCAAATCACCATGGAGAAAAGTTGTTTTGACATCTAATTGTTCAAGATGTAAATATTCTACTACCACAAGACTCAAAATAGTCCTAATTAAAGTCATTTTAACATGAGAAAATATTTCATCAAAATATATACCTTTCTTTTGTGCAAACCCCTTTACAACAAGTCTAGCTTTATACCATGTTTTGTCTCCATCTTCTTCCTTCAACTTGTAAACCCATTTATTCTGCAATGCTCTTTTTTTTTCCAGGAAACTGAACCAAATTCCAAGTTTGGTTATTTACCAGTGAATCCATTTCCTCTTTCATGTCTTTCTCCCACTTCTTTTTAGTGTCTACCTACATTGCCTCTTCATAACATTCTGGTTCACCAAAATTAATCAACAATAGATAATACAATGAAGGAGAGTATCATTCAGGGGGTCTACATAACTTGGTATATCTTCTAACAACACTTGCAAGAGTTTGAGGTACTTGTTTCTCCTGTTGTTGTACATTTTTATTTTTTGGTACCTTTGGAATTTCTTTTTCATTGATCTCATCAAAAACAGTGTATTTTGGTTTTTATTTTTCCTATTTCTTTCCCTGCAACTGATCTTTGTACATTACCTTCTCATTGAATATGGCATATTTACTCCTAATGATTTTTTTATTTTCATAATCCGATAAGTGATAACAAAAATAATTAACACTGTATCCAATAAAGGTATACTTCTTGGATTTTTCCTCAAGATTTTTTCTATTTTCTTTATCAATATGGAAACATTCTTCATAATCGAATGTCTTCAAAAAAGAATAGTTTACTGTTTTACCTATCTATGACTCCTTTGGAATTCCACCATCCAAAGAGATTGAAGGTCCTCTATTTATTAATTAAACAACAATATATACAACATCTACCCAGAAATGTAAGGGAAAACCAACATGCAATATCATACTCCTTACACGCTCCATGGTTGTCCTATTCATCCTTTCAGACGTACCAGTTTCTTGTGGTGTTCCTGGAACTGTCTTATATCTACGAATCCCATGGTATGAATAGTAATTATCAAACTCCTTGTTTCAATATTCACCTCCATTGTCTGATCTCAGACACTTCAACCCTTTTCCTGTCTCATTTTCAACCAAATCTTTCCATTTCTTAAAAGTATCAAAAACATCATATTTTTGTTGAATGCAATAAGACCAAGTTTTTCTAGTTTCATCATCAATAAAAGTAACATAATAACGAGATCCAACAAGATATGATAAATGAGAGGGTCCCCATACATATATATACACAAGCTCAAACCTTTCACTCTTCTTTTCTTTTCCGACTCTGAGAAACCCGACTCTCTTTTGTTTTCCATAAACACAATGCTCACAGAAATCCAAATCAATTTGTTTAAGATATGGAAAAAAAAAATAGTTTTTGAAGTATCTGCATCCTCTTCTCGCTCATGTGTCCAAGCCTATGATGCCATAGTTTTGTATCCACTCCTGTAGAAGCTAAAGAGATAAAAGAGACAATATTACCAGTACATAAATACAATGTACCTACCTTCTCTCCTTTTTCTATCACCAGTGATCCTCTGGTAACCTTCCACACCTTATCTATAAATATGGATATACAACCTTCACTTTCCAACTGCCTTGTTGAAATTAGATTTTTCCTTAGATATAGAACATGTCTTACCTCTTTCAACAACCACTGGTTTCCATTCCTTTGCTTTATTTTTACCTTTCCCATTCCAACAATGTTTCATGGTGCATCATCGTTGTTGTGTTTGTTTTGTCACATGGGTGAGAAAAAACAAAAACATTACCTTCTTAGTTAAGTCAGCTAAACAAGACTGAGGTTTGTGAGTTGATTAGATAACCAAATACACATGAAACAAGGAAATAAAAACAAAAACAAAAACAAAAACAAAAACAAATAATTGTTAGAGAAGCTTGGAAGAACTGGAACCATGAAAAGAAAAAAATGACCATCATATAGCTACTGATGGATCAATATATTGATAAGATAACACCGTAGAGAAAGGTAGGGACTTATGAATTCCCTCTTCCTCCTTTGGAGGGATCTTGATTTCATTAATAGAGAGATATTATCTTCATGCAATGGCAAGTGACAATGGTGAAGAAATGCAATGGAAATCCTCCTAAGAGGTGAGTAGGATGGCTCTTGCTATAGTGCTCGAATGATTCAAAGAGAAAAGAGGATTCTCCAAGAAGAATTCTTACATTATAACAATACCTTGAAGTTATTATTTTGCTATCACACCCATGGCACATATTTATAGTGTCCATTCATGGAAAGATACAATTGGTTCATAGTGTGAACAAGGGGCCTTTTAGGGCACTTCCTATCCCTTGACCAGCCTCCAAGCTAGAATTTCTCAGATATGAGTGTCAAATCATGTTGGGGTGTTACACATTATTTTTTTCTTGGTGTAGAGATCATGCGTATTATGGGGGTTGCTTGAAGGTATACCCACAATGATGAGTGGAAGCCTTTCAAGTTTATTTTGGGCTAGATACCCTGCCTTTGTGCGTGGATCAGACTATTGACTGTTTCCCCAGGCATCATTGTAGTAATTGGTAACTTTAGTGGCCTATCTCTTTAGGTTCCTTACACGAGGTGACTATGGAGGGGCAAGTCTTCATGGTACCTGGAATCAACGTTGGCCAAACTCACTCGGGATCCTTTGAGGGTATACCCACGTTTATGTGTGGGAACTTGCACCAAGGTGTAATTTCGTTAAGCAGGTCGTCAATGTAATTTTTCCACCCACTCTATCTTATCCCCTTATTACATTGTCCCCGCGATGTTGGATTCATCACCAAATAGTGCGTTCATCGTAAGAAGTTTTTGTTTGCTTGTTTTCTTACTAGATTTTTAGTGTGTGATGTTTGTTTTCCCTAGCAGAATCTAGGTTGGATTTTTATTTAATGGCATCATTTCCCGGAACTACCAATGAATGAACCCCTTTGCCAGGGGAACCTTTTGTTTTTCCTTCTTACAGAAACATTGACCCTCCTCACATCGCTACTTTGATCCTTCCAGGTCTCACAATTGGATTACTAGTATGGTTGTTTTCCACTCAGGTAGTCCTGAATGCATTTAGTGCTTTATTTGTAAGCACTTCCCCCCAAGAATGTCAACCTCATGTTTATCCTTCACCTTCTTCACTAGTAAGATATTCTTCACCTTCTTCACTTACAAGGTCTTCTTCATTTTCATATTCTTTGTCAAGTGAAAGCTCTGAAGCTAGTAACCTGGTGGATAAGAAGAAGAAGAAGAAGAAGAAAAATAAGAAAGGGTCCAAAATTCCAACCACTGTCAAACATTTTGGAAAACAACCAGTTATTGTTAATCGTGTTGGGAGTGTTGATGATACCAAGATCACCCAAACAACCCGTAATCCCAAGTATCCTTGTAAGATTTGTAAGGGTAGCCATATTCTTAAGGATTTCCCTGGTCTATCCAAGGTTATAGAAGCATGGTCTACACAACCTCGCCAACCCATGTTGTCAACCTCTAAACAACATGTTTATGACCTCCTGTCAACTAGTCAAGATACCATTGGGAAGAAGAAAAGTAGATTCAAGTTCATATGTATGTTATGCAAAGGGATTCATCTAACTCACCTTTACCCTCGTATGGAAGAAGCTTCGAAATTACTGGAAGCCATGCCTATTTCACAGCCCTAACTTCCAGCTGCTTATTGCAAGATTACTCTTGACCCACCTATAGTTGATGGAATGATCGATCCGACCCTTTCATCAGTCAGTCTGGTTGATCATGTAGTCAATTTGGTCACGTCCTTAGTTGAATCAGTTGACTTGAAAGTGGTTGATCCGATCCCATCCTCGGTCAATCCCACTCTCCCGTTAGAGAGTGAAACCAAATTGGTCTATCCCTTTCCACCCATCGACCGTTGGAGAATGAAACCCAAGTGGTTGATCTGATCTCATCATCGATCGATCCTACTCTTCCGCTAGAGAGTAAACCCGATTCTTCCCATGTTTTTCTCATTGATATAGAATCTACCGTGCCAAGGGGCATTCCTACTTCTCTCTTGGAACCTCCTCCAAGTAATGAGGCCATCCTTTTTAATTGGGGTGTGGTAACTAGACCTCATCTTCCCTCTCACATTCCTTTCCATATTACAGTACATGTTTGTGGTCGGGACATTCCTCAAATGTTGATAGATGAAGGTGCGTCCGTTAGTATATTTTCCTTTATTACTTGGAAATCTTTGGGTTGTCCTCAGCTTGCACCGATTATGTAGAATCTGTTAGCTTTTAATAGAAGAACCAGTCAATCTTTAGGAACCCTTCCTCAGTTTCCTATAACTTTGGGCAGGAAAACTGTCTTTATTGACGTTATGGTAGTCCAAGACCCCTTGGATTTCACTTTACTCCTTGGGAGAGATTATGTATATTCCATGAAAGCTATTGTGTCCACTCTTTTTTGTGTGATATCTTTCCCTCATGATGGAAGAATTGTGACTATTGATCAACTTTCATTCATCGGTCCTAATTGGATGGCCTCCCTAAATGGTTCTTATATGGAGATGGTATCGCCCCTACTACATGTCAATTATGTGGCATTGTCTCCCATGCCTTCAATTGTCGGTGCAGATGAGCCTCTCACTGTAAGCTCAATATCTTATGACTTAGATCCAGTAGTTGACATGGTGATCTCTTCGATCGGGTTTTTAGAGCTTGATATCCTTACCCCTGTCATGACCCTCGACATCGTATCCTTCCAGAGTGTGTCTTTTCCATCCAGTGAAGATCTCTTGGAAGCCATGATTGAGTTTTGTCCCTTGACATGGTGTCCTTCCGGAGCATCGTCCTCTTGGAATCCATGATCAAGAAGAGAGTCGTTGAGCATGGTTTTTTTATTTCAAGCTCATTAAAAAATGAAACCAACTTCGAGCATGGTTTTCTAATTTCAAGCTCATTAAAAAATGAAACCAGCATTGAGCATGGTTTTCTGATTTCAAGCTCATTAAAAAATGAAACCAGCTTTGAGCATGGTTTTCTGATTTCAAGATCATTAAAAAATGAAACCATCTTTGAGCATGGTTTTCTGATTTCAATCTCATTAAAAAATGAAACCATCTTTGAGCATGGTTTTCTGATTTCAAGATCATTAAAAAATGAAACCAGCTTTGAGCATGGTTTTTTTCTTTCAAGCTCGTTAAAAAATGAAACTAGCTTACGAGGATAGTTTTTTCGTCTCTATGGAAACCTCGTTAAAAAATAAAATAGAGGTTACGAGAATAGTTCCTGTTTCTGTGTCAAGCTCATTAAAAAATGAAACAGAGGTCTAGGGATTGAACCTGGATTCACGAGCATAGTTCTTGTTTATGTGTCAAGCTCGTTAAAAAATGAAATAGATTTCGACCTCTTTGTTTGAGTCAAGTCCTTCGTCTAGTATTTGAAGCTTCATTTCATCCACCTTTTCCATTGGATGAACCGAAGCTTGGGGGGCAATGCTTTCAGCCTCTGGACTTCATGATGAGCTTAAGCCACTAGTTTCTTAAGCTAGGGGCTAAGTACCAACCATCCTTGGGTTATGCGTTGGGAAGTTCAAGCATAGTTTTCTATGGTTCAAGCTTATGTAAAAATGAAACCACCTACCTCAAGCATAGTTTTCTATGGTTCAAGCTTGTGTAAAAATGAAACCAGGTCCAAGCATAGTTTTTGGCTAGTTTTTGTTGGCAATTTCAGTTAACAGAAAGCAAATTAGCGAATACTTGTCATTGATGGCAAGTACAGTTGTCGTTGCAGTGATGACAATAGAAATGAATAGCCGCGCAACAATCGGGATATTGAAGAGAGAATCTGAGCTATAGGATCTGAGAAGAAAACCCGACAGCCGTCAGATCTGCAAAAGATGTGAGGGAGATAAGCCATCGAAGAATCGGGGATTGGGACTTTGAAATGTCCAGTTCAATTGACATCGAAAACCCCGAAATCGGGATATGCAATTTCGCGATTTGATCACAACCGTTAAATCAAGCAGAGATCGTGACCATCCACATGTAGACAGGAGGCTTCATCGGAGAATCGAGAATCGGAGTTTCACAAGTCTCGTGAACAATGACAACGAGAACCCCGAAATCGCGATATGCAATTTCGCGATGTAATCGCAGCCGTTGAGCCAAGATTGCATCTGAACCGTTGATCCAACTCACAACAGTAGACCACGTCAGCAAAGGGACACGTGGCACAACCAGGGAATGACAGGTGTCAGGCAGATTTAACTCTTTGGGCACATGCAAGTCACGAATCAGAGTGACACATGGCAGGATCTAACACGTTCCAAATCACATGTGACGTCAGCAGAGGCATCGACAATCAGGACTTTGATATGTCAAGAACACAATGCAATAGAAACTCTGAAATCGCGATATGCGATTTTGCGATGTAGTCTGAGCCATCGAGCTAGAAGTGATCTGGACCGTTGAATCTCTGCATGGAGAATCGGGGATCGAGAATCGGCACTTTGCAATGTCAAAATCTCTTGACAACGAGAAACCCGAAATCGCAATGTGCGATTTTGCGATTCAATCGCAGCCATTGAATCCAGAATGAATCTGAACCGTAGATCCTAGCCCTTGTCGGAGTTTCGGGGATTGGGTTTTGGTATTAACAAGAACATTGAACATCAGATATCGAGAAATTGCGATACGCGATTTCCCGATAAGGCATATAGCCTGTGGGCCACCCAAGAGTCAGTGGAGGATAGGTGTAAGGAGTACAGAGGAAGTCAGGAATCGGCATATCGCAGGTCCAGGGGGCATATGCACATTATCATTGTAAACCCCGAAAGCCCGACGAGAGGTATGGTGGTGGTCACATGATAGCTGGTCACATGGACCATTGTGTAGCTAGAAGGGGATAAATCTCGGGAAAAGAGCACATCGAGGATCGGAGAATTGGGGGTTCCGAGTACATGTGCATCTCGACACTGAGAATGCCGAAATCGCGATGAGTGAAATCTCGATTTGATCTGAACCGTTGGATCAAATATTGATCGGAGGGTCACTGTTCTCTCTCACAGTTAACGACTGAATATGATTTCTATTAGTGAAACAGACTCATTATGAAGAATTAGTTAACATTTCAGATGACGATTCAGTTGCTGAGACAGTTGTCGTTGTTCTTGCCGAAGGAGATGGGAAGTGGAACTGTCATAGCACAATGTATAAAAGAAAACGAGTGATATTGTATGTGGTTGGTTGTTCTGAGTGATTCTGCGTGAAAAAGAATGAAATAGTAAGAAAAGGAGAAAGGAGAAGGAGTCAAGGATGAATTCTGATTGATATACAGAATGAAATGAAATGATATGAGGATTGGAGAAAAGGACAGACAGAGCAGATGAAATATAGAGAAGAAGAACAGAACGAGTTGAAGAAGAGTAGAATGGCAAAAACGAGAAGATGTAGTAGAAAAGAACAATAGAGCAGAGCTGAAGCAGAGAAGAATGATAGAGCAGAGCAGAAGCAGAGCAGAACGATAGAGCAAGCAGCAGAAGACAAGATTTACAGAACAAAGTAAAATTGGTATGAACTGATTTATCTGTAAAGTTGAATTTTTATTTAATCATTGATATCCTTGGGAGGTTGGGAGGTGCT
>JZKD02S1694996.1:275967-288397 GCA_000966675.3 Picea glauca | reverse complement strand
CCTGCAAATACATGATAACAATACATGATTGCAGCAGGAAATGAACACACACATACAGACATGCATATAATGACAGAAAATGCAGGAAAAACTGCTCTGTATTAATAATGGCAAAAGCCTGTATATTTTACAAGGTGTTCTCAAGCTCTCCTCAGCTCTACATGCATTCTGTCTACATGTATCCCCCTCTCTTTTTAAAATGAGATCTCCCGATCTCTTTTACTTGAGGTGCTCTTAGCGCTTCCCTCCAGGATTTTACCTACCCTATTGATTTAAAATCAATGGCTGTCTAGTCTGCTATCCAGAACTAGATCTCAGCAGATCTACAATAAATGCCTATCTTATCTACAGCCTGCGCAAAGGCATGGCATTCATGGCTCACCAGCCTAAGGCATTAATTTACATTGAATTCAAATTCAAAAATGAGGTTGTGCCTCCCTTTCAGCACATGAATGAGTGTGCACTGACGTGGTTGACGGAATGGCATGGAGAGATGCTCCTGCATCATGTATCCCCATCTACCAGGGAAGGATAGGGTGGAGACCATGGTGGATCGACATTGTTCTGGGCCAAACCCTATGACTTGTTGACCAAGTGTATCACGACCATGGTGGTGAGGATCTATGGATCCTTGGGCACTCAATGGATCACTGGTGGTCAGCTGAGGGTGGTGGAGGAGGTTTTGGATGGAGACCTCTTTACATGGGGTGTGCTGATGCATACCGGTGTTGGTGTGATGACTCCGACGACTTTTCATTCAGGTCATTTCTGGTGGCCTAGTTTTTGGAGAGGGTGCCACTATTGCGCTCATAGATTTTAATGGAGCCAACATCCTGGCGAGAGTCACGATTGATGAGATGGGAACATGTGTTGGATCGACATGGAGGAGGGGAGGGTGGCTGCTAATTCACAACCATGGTCCCTCGAGTGTGGCGTCATATGCCATAGGTGATTCTACGATATCCATATCCTGGTATGGATTACAGACATGATCTTGACATGGTACTACCTCCTGGGGAGGAATAGCTATTATAACCCTAAATTGCACCACACATGCTTACCTGGCATCAGGCCAACTCATATCCCTTCATTGCCAAAACATCTGCTGAACAAACTCTTTGGAAATCCTCTTGTGTCAAGGCCCACGTGCCCTAACCCATTACTGCACGTGTGTACATGCTGGCTGGATCACTATAGCCTGCATGTACCTAACAAAGCACGAAAAGAGGAAAGTTGCCGACGAAACAAAAAGATATGGGTTAGTTAACTGAAACTCCTGGCCATGCATGGTCGAGGGTTCGTCCAAAACCCTAGCTCCTTCTAGCCTATAAAAGAAGGGGTAGGGGTACCAATTGGAGGAGGAAAACTTATAGCGAAGAAACTCTACCCATTTTTGTAATCCATTGTCCCAAACCTTTATCCTTTCCTCAAGCCAAAGGAGAATTAACACAAAGTAGTTGGAGGACAAAGAAGAGCAGCCTAGGATCAGGTTCAAGGAGCGATGGTCGGTCTCGACTTTGATTGTAAGTTGATACATTTTCATTAATAAAAAGAATACTTTTCCCATCCCAATGCATGAGTTATTTATGATTTGATGAATTTGTGTTTGATTTCTAACCCTTGAGTAGAGAAGTAGCATGCATGCGTAGTTGGTATTTGTCTTGATTGCAGGATATCTATGGAAGGAGCAGCACAAGCAAGTGGTCAAAGTGCAACGGAGGATCTACATCGAATGTCGATAAAAAGGTTAGTGATTCTCTTCATGTAGTTACTGTGAAAGAGGGGTTTTAATCTTGGGTTGTAGGTTAAAAGTAATTTATTTTCGGTCAAAAATATGCATGCAAGCCTGACCCTAGTTTGCTAGTCCGTAGGGTATTTTTCCCAATAACAGAGTTGGTGACCCTACTGGGGAAGATACTCTTTAGGGTTTATGGATTTAGTTGAGTTTTTTGGGTAGTTTAAAAGATTAGATTTTGGGTACCTCTGTGTGTCCTGACAATTACCAGTTTTCCCTGACTGTTGCTTGACGGTAATTGTCAGGACACATAGAGGTACATGCGGCCTGCAGAAGGCCTACACACATGTGCCCGCGCCCTATACTCTTACAGCCCACGTGTGAATGCTAGATGTAGGGATAATAGTAGCGTGTAGGAGTCCAGAGAAGTTTAGAGGAAGTCCACCTCTTCCCTGTCAGAATTATACATTCTCAGGGGGTTTTCTAGAATCATGTTTGGGTCTTGCTGGTTCATAGTCCTGTCTCAGATTGTTTTTTTCGCCTTATTATTCCTTGCATTATTTTTTCTTTTCTGTTATAAAACGCATCCAAGACTTCAAGGGACCCTAGTTGTCAATACCAGAGGCCTCTTCCTGGTCTGGACCACCTTTTATTATTTTTGTCTTAAGAGTTATACATACACGTGACCTGTACAAGGTCAGACCGCGTGTACACACATCCTGTTTCAGCTCAGCACGCGTTTGCACGCGTGTTGTTTTAGTGACAGTAGCGTGCTTGACATACTACTTTTTATTTAGGGTGGAGCATTCATCCCCTCCTTTGATGAGAATTATTCCTCTCAGGTGTTTGAGTCTAGGGTTGAACAGTCAGTAGGTTACGTCATCTTACCCTTAACGTGCTTTTTCTTAGTTGATAGTTGAATAGAAAATAAAAAAAAATACTTTTCTTTATGGTTTTTAGGCAAGCTTAAGAGTCTTTGTTTTCTTTATTTCCAGTGTGTGCCTTTACTATGATTCTTTATGATCTTCGCTTTAAGCCAGAATTTGTCTTTCTTGGTTTTGTGCTTGTCAGTATTTTCCCTTTGTTGCTTTATTCACACTTAAATAAAAAAAAATATCTCTTTTCATTTTCTTCTTTGTTTGAAAAGTGTGTTTCTGCATCATTAGCTAGGGAGAAGTCTTTTGTTTTGTAAGTTTTTTCAATGCATTTAGAGCATAAGTAGCTCGTAGTCCAGCGAAATTTCTTTATTTTTGCTGCATAAAATCTTAGAAAAGTTGAAAAGAAAAAAGAAATCTTTCTTTGTGAAAAGTTGCTGAAAATTTTGCATTTAGTAAAAGTCTTTTGTTTCCAGTTTCTTTTTTCATTCATTTTTTCTTTCATCTTTACACACAATCAGTTTCACTTCCATACCATTTGACGTAAGAAAATCCTTAAAATCAACGATAATTTAAAAACTATTAGACTTTTTGTTTGTAGGGTTCACAAACTAGTTCAAGTCTAGGGCCTTGGATTAGGTTGGAGAGGAAACTCTCCAAGGCCATTCAAAACCAAACATTAGAGTCTATGGTAGGGAGTGTAGAAGTCTAGTTTCATGGAAGTTATCCAAGACCCCCCTCTAAGACATGGGATAAACACGAGGTCGCGTGCGGAAAGGTAGCGGAGATAACCCCTCCAAAGACGGACCAATCGTAGTGGAGAACACATATCGAGGGCTTGTTTTGGGATTCCGTCGTTTGAATTTTCCACGGGGCTTCGTGGGTCTCGAATCCATTTGAGGTCCTCAGTTGTATTTCAGACCATTTTCTCTCGATACCCTTGACAGGTTTCGGTCTTGATACCTTGCTCATTGTGGTCTACCCGACTTTCGACTGTACCCGCCTGGTGACTGTTCGCGTGCTGGCAACCTAGTTGCCAATATTTTTAGGGACATACACAGGTGACTGTGGGGGTATACCGCGGTACCTAGGAAAGCCATCAGGCCACGCTTTGCAGAGTATACCCAGAGGGTTCTTCCATTTTCGAGTTGCACTTGCACTGGTAAGTTGCTCTAGTGTTGGTTGTTGTAACTATTCTTCCAACTAGTTTAGTGTTTGCTTGTCTTATCTCTTAGGGGCTTCTTTTTTTTAGTGCGTGTTACTGTTTGAACATGTAGAATACCTTAGCATGTCATGGATATTCTCACATAGTGGAGGATCCCAAGCTCCGCTGGTCACAAAGGCTTCTGGGCCTGCCGTTGGTTATAGTGGAGCCACCCCCGCCACCATTGAGGCGAAAGCTAGAACAACAAGGGTCTTTCGAAGCGACCGGGTTAAAAACCATTGTGCCTGAACAAATCCTGAAGGAATAAACTGACAACATTGGCTCAGTTGAAACCCCAACCACTGATACTTGGCCACTGGTTATTGTACCAATCCAATTTTACGAAATCTTGTCAGTGCCTCACACAGCTATGGAAACAAACGTTGTTACTTCCTCTGGGAATTCTTCCATTCCCACCACAGTTTCTACCACAGGAGAAGCATCTCCTAACTTGTCGTCGTTATTCCAAGTCACCATGGTCTTGGTTGCAACTACGTCGCACAGTGGACCATACCCGTCTATCGCTGCGGCCACAACTCCCTTCACACCTAGTGCGACAGGCCCTCCATTTTCATACGGTATGTCTAGTTCAGGTACAAGTCCTGCACTCACTCACTCCACTTTACAGACTTTGGGTTTGGTGGAAAGGAGCTCTAATGCTCCTCTGCAAGGTCAACTTGGGGGCACTCCTGTCCCTTTTAACGCTTTTCCTTACACTGGAGGTCATATCTCTCCTTCTTCCCCTTCGCTTGGCAGTTAGCATCAACAGTCTGTTGGGCAGCCTGCACACACTAGTTTATTTGGAGCCGGGAGTCAAGGAACACCTGTGCACAGTATGCCAGTAGGTTCGTCACTGTTTGTTTGGAATGGGACATTTGGTAACAACACTTTCGCATCCACCGCTTTCCTATTTCAGGGCACTCCCATTTTTGGACAGTCTACTCCGGCGCAGGGTACTATTCCTGCGCCAGGGGAACATATAGCAGGACCTTGGAACTCAGGACAAGGATCCATTCCCTCCTCTGGAATGTCGTTCTGGGGTAATTCTTTCCATAGTCAATGGAACCCTGGATAGACTACTATGCCTCTCCCATCAGGACCGACATGGGGTAATCCTTCCCAAAGTCCTTCAAACACGATGCATGCCCAACATCCTATGTATTTTATTTGAAATCAGCCGATGATGTCTCCACAGATGAAAAATCCTTATGCTGGTCAGGGCCATGGTTTCTACCAGAATCCAGGCCAGCAACCAAACTTTTCTTGGCAACCTGGTGCCAGTCAAACTCCAGGACCCTTTTTCCTAGGTTATCAACAACAACCCAAACTACCATTCTTGGCGACATTACACTTGCCAGATTTGACAAGGTTGTTAAATGATCCTATTTGTGATGATCCACGTTGGCCTCCTAGGCCAACAAAGTTGCCTTCAGACATTCCAAAGTTTGAGGCAAAGCCTAATGAAGATCCAGGTGATCATGTGACTACCTTCCATCTTTGGTGTTCATATAACTCATTGAAAGATGACTTCGTACAGTTGCAATTGTTTCAATGCACTCTTATCGGGAGTGCCGCAAAATGGTACATCGAGCTCGACCGCTCAAGATACTCTTCCTTTGGCGAACTGGCGATGGCCTTCCTTAACCATTTCCAGTTACCTGTGAGATACGACGTTGGCACAGAGTTGTTGGCCAATTTCAAACATACAACAATGGACCATATCTTTGATCATATCTGAGAGTGGATATGTCGGAAGAGTCTAATCAAAGTACCAGTCCCACCAACATTCCTTCTTGAGTGGTTCCTTAAGTCTCTGGTCCCACAATTATCCAAAGATGTCGCGACTTCCAGATTTTTCTCCGAAGAAGATGCCATCCTGAGGGCTCAATAGTTTGAGCTCATCTATTCTCAGTTTGGTTTATTATACAACATCTTGCTAGATGCACCACGATCGATACTAGATAAAACTAGACAGAGAGTTGGACCACATGCCGATGGTATTGTTGGTTCAGCACAAACCAAGCCTACTGAGCAATTGACAAAGCAATTGCAACAATTATCTATCCAACACTTAGCGGCCAGCCAAACTACTACCTTGGCTGCTCCTCCTACCCAAACGTCGGAAGTACACTCCGTGCAATCGACTAACCCAAAGGCCACCCAGCAGCCTGAAGGGAAGAAAAAACAACAAAAGAAGGGTAAGGGGGATAAAAAACCCACTGATATTGCTAGCAAGGGCACCACGGAAAAACGAAAGGCAAGGTATCCTTGTAACTTGTGTGTGGAAGACCACCCGACCCATCTTTGTCCTCGACTTACAGAGGCCCAAAATTTTGTCACACAACAACAGTAAGCCGTGTTGATTAATCCCTTTCAGCATGGGCAAAATTTAACTCAAGCCTCTACAAGTGCCAAAGGGGGCAGTCAAGAAACCTTCCCTCCTCCAAACAATCCCTCATCCGCAAATGTATATATGGTTAGGGGTGATGCTTTCATAATGACTAGAGCGCATGACTATAGTAAACCAAGCACTTCTGAGAAGGGTAAAGAAGTTGAGCTCCCATATCTTCCTCTACAGATAGAGAAGACGTTGGGAGAAACAATGACACGCATTCTGAAGGGTGCATTTAAGAAATCTTCTCATAACCCAAATGCAAGGGCCGCCCAGAATTACTCTGTGGTGGAGGATTTATCACAAACCCCTTGTGCTATGTCTGCTTTGGAAGTCCTCCAAAGATGCCCTTCTCAGAGGAAAGCCTTGTTAACTACTTTAGGCTCTACTGAGACTTGTAACCTGGGTACCATCATGTTAGATACAACCGACTCAAAACCTCATTTTCCTTACCACGTAGCGTTTCATATAGTAGTGGCTCATCCCACGAAAACTTTTACACGGAATATCTTCCGCACGGTGGTCGACGAGGGAACCTCGACATGCGTTATGTCGTTAGCATGTTGGAAGGCCATTGGCTAGCCTTCTTTGGCTCCATCACCCACTCTCCTCACTGCATTCGATGATCGTTCTTTCCGACCACATGGCATCGTTCCTTCTTTCCCTATGCAGTTAGGAGGGAAGACCATTTGCGTCGAAGTAGAGGTAGTCGATGCTCCCCTTGACTATAACCTCTTGTTAGGTTGGAGTTGGACTTATGCTATGCAAGTTGTGGTTGCTACATTTTTCCAAGTCTTGTTGTTTCCACATGAGGGTCGGATAGTGACCATCAATCAATTGTCTTTCTCTAGACCTGACCCAGCTTTGGGGGCATCCACGGTTCCCATGATTGATAATCCTCAACCGGGTGTCGTTAACGTAGGAGTTGGTTTGTGCCCATCCTTGATGGGTACCTTCGATTACCCACCTCCTCATGACGATGTCAAGTTTATATCTAATCACCATAAGGTTGAGATTTTTCAAGTTTCGTCGTTCCGCACGACTTTGAGGATCCTTGGATTCTTCCTTCCCCATCAACCACGATGGATGAGACAGGGCACCCCGACATGTCCATGCCCTTGTCGGCCACTGAAGTAGCGTACTCTTTAGTCCAGCAAGCTTCAGCTAACCCTGATCTGACTCCCGCACAAGAGTTGGATCCACTTCTAGAGCCTATCTGGGCTCAAGGTTCTCTCGCCAACATCAATTCGTTAGACTTAGTCTTGCCTTCTGACAAAGCAGTAATCGAAGAAATGACTCATTCGGAAAAACCTTGGTAATATATTCATCACAGATCATATTTCCTCCCAGAGTTAAGCTGAATTGAGGCGGGATAATTCACTGTTACCATGACGGGAGATCAACCATGTCCTATTAATCTCTTAGCTACACAAGAAATTTATGCTGAGGGGAATATGGAAACTATCGCTGAAACTATACCTATCGATATCTCCCGAAACCCTGGCAACGTGGAGAATGTCTTCGTCGGAGTGGATTGCTCCCCCGAAGAGATTCAGATTTACTCAGATATTTTTAAATAATTCCGCGATGTTTTTGCCTGGTATTATGAGGAAATGCCAGGTATCGATCCGAAAATAGTTGAACATGAAATCACAATGTATCCTGATGCCAAGCCTATTCGAAAAAAACTTCGTCCAGTCAATTCTAAGAAAGCAGCAGCCATCAAAATTGAGGTTGAGAAATTGCTCAAGGCAGGTTTCATTTATCCTATTCATTTGACTCAATGGGTGTCAAACCCTGTGCCGGTCAATAAAAAACAAGGCACGATTTGCGTATGTACTGATTTCTGTGATTTGAACAAGGCATGTCCAAAAGATAATTTTCCAACACCGTTCATTAACCAGATCATTGATGAATGTTTCGGTTGTGAAGCCTTTTCGTTCATGGATGGTTTTTTGGGATATAATCAAATCCAAATCAAACCTAATGACCAACACAAAACGACATTCATTTGTCCGTGGGGTACATTTGCCTATCATAATATGCCTTTTGGCCTTAAAAATGTTGGAGCCACATTCCAGTGGGCCATGTCTTTTGAGTTTCATGACCTCAAACATATAGTCGAGGCCTATCTAGACTATTTAGCATCATTCTCTCGCAAGCGAAAGGATCATCCTACGCTACTTCAGGATTCGCTTCGATCCCAACAAGTTCAACTTCTGCGTAACTTCCGGATGTTTGTTAGGTTTCATCGTATTGACAATAGGGATCATGGTTGATCCTCTTAAGGTGGAGGCAATAATCCAGTTGCCCCCCCCATGCACAATCTTACAACTTCAAAGTCTACAAGGCAAGGCGAACTTCTTACGACGCTTCATCGCCAACTATGCCGAAATCACCAAGGGCTTTATGCGTTTACTAAAGAAAGATGTTCCCTTTTTCTGGGACAAAGCCACTCAACGCTCTTTCGATGCATTAAAACATGCCCTCACAACCGCACCTCTGCTACGACCACCTAATTATAAAAAAGATTTCTTCTTATATTTGTCTACTGTAGAGTAAACTATAGGCATGGTTTTAGTTCAAGAAGACGATTCATTTTCAGAATACGTGATCTATTACCTGAGCCAAGGCCTCGTAGGACCAGAACTTAATTAGTCCCATCTCGAAAAACTTGCATTGGTAACAGGTCATGCTGTTCAATAGTTCCGTCACTATGTTCTGTTTCGCAAGACTACTGTCATTGTTGTTGTGAATCCATTCCAATACATGTTGAAACGACGAGTTATAGGCGGAAAAATCAGTAGATGGATGGTCATCCTCCAATAATTTGACTTAGAATTCGTTTCAGCAAAGTCCAAGAAGTCATTGGTCTTCGCAAAACTTATTTTAGAACTTTCGATTGAGTCAGGTGACGTTGTTCCTGAGGAATCGCCTATCCGGGGGGATATGTTTTTGATTGAATCATCAGACCCATGGTATGGAGATATACTTATCTATCTCCAGACTTTGAAGTGCCCCACCTCTGCTTCTCGTGATGAGCATTGGTGGATACACCATCAGGCTAAGAATTATCTCATACTCGATGATACGTTGTATCAGAGAGGTGTAGACTGCATCTTGCATCGATGTCTCACTCATGAGGAGGCCATTATAGTGCTCAACGATTGTCATACTGGAGCTTGTGGCAGTCATTTATCTGGGTTGGAAACAACCTAAAATATTCTACGAGTAGGTTACTTCTGGTCGACACTTATCAAAGATTGTATCGAATCGGTCAATAGATGTCATCTGTGCCAAGTCTTCTCTCAAAAGATGAGGGCACATCTCGCTCCTATGTTTCCTATCATCATAGTTGGTACCTTCACTAAGTGGGGGATTTATTACACTACATGCAACCCCCCGTCAGCAAGGGGGAATCGCTATATCATCATAGTTGTCGACTACTTCACTAAGTGGGTCGAAGCTATGCCAACGTTTAAATATGATGGAGAGACTGCAACTCTCTTTTTATTCAACCAGATTATAGCATGGTTCAGTGTCCCGAGAGAGATTGTCACTGACCATGGCAGTCACTTTCAGAACCAAATGATGTCCGAATTAACATCAAAGCTGGGGTTATGGCAGGAACAATCATCGCCTTACTACCCCCAAGCCAATGGGTAGGTGGAAGCTATAAACAAAACTCTTAAGACTATTCTACAACGAACTATCAACTCAGCCAAGTCAAATTGGCATTTGATGTTATATTTGGAATTATGGGCTTACCGAACATCTATTAAGACTACAATCGGTTTCTCACCTTTCCAACTCGTTTACGGGCTGGAGGCAGTCTTGCCCATCGAATGTCAAATCCCATCTCTAAAATTGGCAGTACAGTTATTGCTAGACACTTCTCCACTTGAAGAACGGTTAGTACACCTTGAGTAGCTTGATGAGCAGTGTCATGACACGACTCTAGACAATGAGGCTCATAAACATAAGGTCAAGTGTCAATATGATAGGTCCATTCATCCTCAGATTTTTTCTGAGGGCGACCTTGTCCTGGTCTATGACCAAGACAAGGACCGCCTGGGGGCAGGAAAGTTTAAACCCATGTGGTCTGGACCCTTCATTATAAAAGAGGTATTAAAAAAGGGCGCTTATCTTTTGGTTGATTTTGAAAGGAATGCTTTGGCGGAGCCTAGGAATGGGCTCTACCTCAAGAAGTATTACTCATAGACAAGTCACTGTGGGTAACTTTTTGTAACATATGTATAGTCTTTGTACTATTACTTTTTTACGTTTCTTTTAAAAGTGTCATGGACGTGTCATTGATGTTATCTTTCGTCAATATGGCAGATGTCAAGTGAGTTTGAGGTTTTCATTGGGTATGCGGACGGTGCTAGTCGACACACTTGGAGGCTTGCCTCCACAGCTTGGGTAATCTTTACACCACAGGGTCAGTTGTTATCTTCAAGAGGTATATGCTTAGGTGACACCACAAATAATGTTACCGAGTATAGTGCAGTTATTGATTTGCTTCGTGACGCATTGTCATTGGGTATCTCTCATCTATGGGTCTATCTAGATGCTCAACTGGTTGTGTCACAGCTAAACAGAATATATCGGGTTCATGATCCAAATTTATATGGACGATTCCTTAGGGTACGTCTCTTAGAATGCAACTTTGATTATATTACATATTTTCATGTTCCTAGGAGATTAAACCGAATTACAGATACTCTAGCTAATCACATTTTAGATTGGCATCTTTCCCACATATAAAAGAACATGGACATAAACATGTAAATACATTTTTTGCACACAGAATCCATAAGACACAAAAAAAGCGATAAAAACCATATATAAACATCATTAAATCCTCAGAGTACATAGATGGATGCAAGCGCCTCAAAAATGGGAACAATAACGAGTCACCGGGCTTATGCCCTCAAAAAATATATACATATAAGTGCTCGTGGCACATAAAAAGTCTAAAGTCTGTTTAGGGCCTATGGGCCCTGTTATAATCATCTACAGCACAGGCTAAATGCCTAAACAATCGGACCCATGTCCGAGGTGCCCCCACAACATGAGGCTGCATGGATGGCAGCAGGTCCTCTATCTCTGCCATCGAGACTGTGCGAGTGAGCACAGTGAAGTTCCGCTCAATTCACCTAAGGACTCTCCTGGCCTCTCCTACTGGGAGGTTCCCTACTACTGCTGCTCCCCCAGTGGAAGAAACCGCGGCTTCTGGCCATGGGCGACGCCTGTTTTGTGCATAATCGACAGGTCACACAGGTCCCACATCTGTATGCAACAAATGTTTACCCGTCATATACTCTGAGATACAAAAAAAAATGATATATATATATATCAAAAAAACATAAAAATTACATATGCAAACAAAAAAAAAACTACAAAGGTGGAGACTTACCCATCTCCCCTCGCTCCTCACCAGGAGGCACGGGTATATCTAGATCTCTAGAGAAGTCTATCCATGCATATGGGTAGTCCTCAATATCAGGGATCTGTTGTGACAGCCAAGAAAAAGAGTCGTCGTCAAAGGCCTCAACGGTCCTTCCACCACCCTGTCATGGAAGTAACACTGCCCATCTACACACTGCAGGGAAAGAGGCTAGATGTCCTCGTACTACAACCCGAGGACTGAAACATGAAACTCTCTTGAAAAATAATGAACACAAGATAGTCCCGAACCTGAAGTTCCTCTGTGTCCACTATCGGCAATCTGTCAATTTCCTCTTCATACACTCCAGCAGTGTGGTACTCCAATCAAAAATTTGTGCATTCATGCACTGGATAGCACAATTCATCTGTGCGCGCGAAGCCTGATGCATCGCTGCTGAGCCGGTAATCCACCCAATAAGCAACAAGATAGTTGTTGGTCACTATAATTGCTTAATTAATTTTAAACAACCAAGTGAAACATAAATTATCAACCCAGGGAAGTCTTTTGTTTCAAAGGTAGCCACGCACTATATATGCTCAATTTCAAAAGCACTTAGTGTTGTAGTAAAGAAAATTATTCTATTTATACTTGCTGGAATGAACTGAAGCTCTGGATCAAATCACAAGAAAGCAATCTCCCTATTGAAATTATTTATAGTTCAAATTAAGAATCCTGGATTACATTTTAAAATAACATTGCAATGGGTAAGAACAATTGTCTTGTAATCAGAGAACATGACCCTTACTCTCAAACAGAGACTCAGTATTAACAC
>JZKD02S1694996.1:256462-275957 GCA_000966675.3 Picea glauca | reverse complement strand
TCCCCTAGAACGAGAAAGCTTAGAAACGAATGATCAAAGAAGTTTTATATTCATCTGTTGAAATATCACATTACAAATTGGAAGTACAGAATGCGTCCCGCTCTCTGAAGTTCTTTAATACATCAAAACTTGGATATCTCGAATGGTGATTTCCCCTGAATTTAAAGGGAAAATCCCATCGATACAATCATTACAAGGCAGATCTGAATCCTATACTAAATCGGATCTTCATTCTAAATTAGCATAGGGTGTCCTATTCTCACGCAACTGACTGCTAATACAGGGGCTGAACGAGGTATTGCTGTTACGGCTGGTGTAACAACTTCTTCTTAAAGCTGCTGATGCTATTTCAGCATCGCAATTCACGGGCTGTTTCAGTCGCGTGAATTGCGCTCTTGACTGTGTCGGCCTTGACTGCTAACTGTCACGGCTCATGTTTTAGCAACGTGGCGGTCTCCTCTGTGTTTCAGCATCTGTACTTTTGAACTGAGTGACAGCTCCGTGTTTTAGCATCTACATCCTCAAACTATGTAGATGTTCCTTGTTTCGGCATATGCGTCCTCAGATTGTGTAGCAGCTCCGCGTTTCAGCATCTGCACCCTCGGACTCTGTAGCAGCTTCTGTGTTTCGGCATCGGTTCAACAACGACTTTAGACAGTTCTGTGTTTCAGCATCGGCCTTGAATACAATTCTGCAAATATGGACACTTATGCGCTTCTAATCAATGGTTAGGTCCAAAAGTAATGTAAAGTATWATGCAAAACAGATTAAACATATAGTAATGAGAAAGGACGTTGTATACCTTGGAGTGATCAGATGAAGTGATAATATGGGGCTAAATACAGGTGATCAAGGGTATAATAATGGAAAAAAGGGTACATTGTGTGGTCCTAACAATAGTCTGTAGTGCTAAGTTGGTAATCTTACTAATAGGTACCTGGGAACCTCTACAATCGGTCCCAGCCTCACAGTACTCAGCTATCAACTTTGATATCTTGCTCGGCCCCGCAGGAAAAGTCTGGAAGTTGACTGGTTCCCCTCTCCTTGAGAGGCCAGTCAGAAAGTAAATATCCTCGGTGGTGGGCACCAAGGATTTCGCCTCTATCATAAAGGCCTTTGTATCAGGATGCCAGTAATCAATCAAGGCGTTCAGTAGCCTTGGTTGCACGTGCATAAATGGACATAAAAATAATTTGAGTAAACCGCATTGCATTAACACGGCCACAACATTCGGATCTATAACAACCAACTCACTGATTGCCTCATGCTCCCTTTCCCTCCACTGGACATACATCCTGCCAACACAACAAGGTAAAGGAGGGTCAATGCTTTGTTTCATTTTCTTTTCCATCAATAGGGGGGGTACAGGTGGTTTGTAGAGGTAACAGTCACGTGTACATGTGTGAAGGCTTTGCTTTGCACGTGTGTACCTGCAGTCTGTCTCTGGACAACCCGCGTGTAACTAGGGTTGACCTTTTTAAGGTCGACACCCACCCAAAAAATAACTTAAATTATGAAAATGAAGTATTGATTAGCTATATAAGGGAGTTTGTACTTACTTGGTCCAAGCAGAAGTCCGTTTCGTCCACTGTAGCTCCCAAAATCACAATCTTTGGCAAAGGGGGTCTTTTGGCTCCAGAGTCAATTTCCAAATCAGCAATGGTGATAATGAGCTGCCAACTAATATTTATAGACTTTTTGGCCTCTTTTTGTCACTTTTTTGGCCCCCCTTATCAGTTTCTTTATATCAAAAACCATTTATAGTGAGTCAGGAGTTATATGGGAAGGATTTGATCAGGTATTGGGACACTTTTTTTTGTGTTTCGAAAAAATATTGACGGTCCATATTTTTTTTTTTTTCAAAAATCAAATTGAGCATATAGGTTAGGATATCACCCCAACTTTTGCATCTCGTTGCCTTTTTCTTATGATATAGGATCGATCCCATCTGGTTGTGACATGGAACCGTCATATCTACTCTAGAAGTGTCGCAACTTGGTGGTAGAGCTTACCAGAGAATGGATGCCCTAGGTAGGTCCTGGTTGCATTATGGTGTCCATGCCGTTTCTAACAACACTGTAGGCTCGGGAGTTCGTATAGTCTTTCTTGAATATGAGTTTGATCCTCATTTGCATGAGTCTTTTTCACTCTTTGTCTTACCCTCAGGACTCCCAAAAAATAACGAGTCTCCTTTTAAGCCCTTTTCAGACCCTCTAAAAATGAAAAGATTGCCGAGCGATCTTGTGACCTTTCATGCTCGTTAAACTGAAATTTGAAGTCACGTCTGTCCGACGGTAGTTTACCCCTTTTTCAGTCTAGATGGTCAAATGTACGAACAAAGGTATACTCTATCGAATTCTTATTCTTTAGAAGAGTACTCTCAGGTATAATTTTATTCCTTTTTCGGGTCCGAGGGACTAAATTTACGAAAAAGAAACCCCCATGGAGTCCATAGTTAAGCTCTTTTCAGACTCCCTAAAATTGAAAAGATCGTCGAGTGACCTTATTCTTTCACACTCGTTAAATTGGTCCAGAAGAATATTCCCGACGGAATCCATAGTTAAGCTTTTTTCAGACTCCTTAAAACTGAAAAAATAGCCGAGTGATCTTGTCCTTGTCACACTCATTAAAATGGTTTTGAATTGACATCTAATCAGTACTAGTTTATCCCTTTTTCGAACCAACTAGACTATTGTTGAAAAAGGTACCCCAATGGAGTCTCCTTTTATGTTTTTTCAGACTCTCTAAATATGAAAAACCACTGAGCTTAACTTCTTTGGGTTCGTTAAACTTACATCGAAGGACGTTACCATTGTGTGTTCTATCAATCGCATTTGCATACCTTATCTACTAGCCTTGTGACAGTTTGCTTCTGCGTCTTAACACCTTTGGCTACCGAAGGATTTTTCCCAAGTATCATTTTACCAGAACATCAGTCTTGTCCTTGTGCCTTGAGCTTGTATGTTTGCAGTACTCGTTCCTCCATTGTAACATAATATTCCTTTATTCTTTTTCAAAATGATCAAAAAGAACAAAAAAATCAAATATACCCCAAAAAGAGGATGGGAAAGGTATTTTCTTTATTGGCAGCATAACGAGTCGCCCTTGGATAAATCACATCTGTCTGTTTGATTATAAAACTATGGGATGTAGTACGACCTTAGGAAGCTTTTCTCACTGTATAGAGTTGTGTCCTCCACCATTTGGTTACTCTTCCAAACATATGGAGAGTTTGCGTTGCCTCCTGCTTCGTAGACTTATGATTAACATATACGCTGCCTGAGTCTTATCACTTGTCATGCTGTTGTCCAAGGGAAGTTTTTCACTAAGCTTGAGTCGGCCCCTCTGCAATATGTCTCTTGTTCTCATACTCGGCCATCTTGAAATTCCAATCAAGTCTTTGTCCGAAATCACTGAAGCCTTCAGCCTGATCATGAAGATTATCAAGTCCACAACCGACGAGCCATCGAAGACCTCTGGGTAGTGTAGTCGTACACTCATATTACACTCCTACCCAAGTTTTAGAAGATTTTGAAGTTGTTTCTCGAGCTCTGAAGTACAGCCATCAGGCCACATCATCTTCTGAAAGATGGGTACTCTATATGTATATCTTTCTGATTTCGAGATGTAGCTCCGCTGTGTATTATTCGCGGCTACTATTTATAGTTATTTGACATGGATCTACAATGTATTTGATTGGTATCCATGGTTCTACTTTATCCCAAGCATGGGTATGCCCGTCTCAGTGAGACATTTTTTATTTTGCAGACGACACCTCCTAGTTCCTGATCCTTGGGCTCACTCATTTAGCACATCAGTAAAGATTGGTAAAAGATTGGTAATGTATTTCGGCCATCAGATGCTCTTTTGACCTCACACATTAGGGGGCATATATTATAAACCTAAATTGCACCACACATGCTTACCTGGCATCAGGCCAACTCATATCCCTTCATTGCCAAAACATTTGTTGAACAAACTCTTTGGAAATCCTCTTGTGTCAAGACCCACGCACCCTAACCCATTACTGCATGCGTGTGCACGCTGGTTGGCTCACTACAACCCATATGTACCTAAAAAAGCATGAAAAGAGGAAAGTTTTTGATGGAACAAAAATCTATGGGTCAGTTAACTGAAACTCCTGGCCATGCATGGCCGAGGGTTCATCCAAAACCCTAGCTCCTTCTAGCCTATAAAAGAAGGGGTAGGGGTACCATTTGGAGGAGGAAAAATTATAGCGAAGAAACTCTGCCCATTTTTGTAATCCATTGTCCCAACCCTTTATCATTTCCTCAAGAAAAAGGAGAATTAATGCAAAGCAATTGGAGGACAAAGAAGAGGAGCCCAGGATCAGGTTCAAGGAGCGGTGGCCGATCTCGACTTTGATTGTAAGTTGATTCATTTTCATTAATAAAAAGAATACTTTTCCTGTTCCAATGCATGAGTTATCTATGATTTGATGAATTTTTGTTTGATTTCTAACCCTTGAGTAGAGAAGTAGCATGCATGCGTAGTTGGTATTTGTCTTGATTGTAGGATATCTATGGAAGGAGCAGCACAAGCAAGTGGTCAAAGCACAATGGAGGATCTACATCGAACGCTGGTAAAAAGGTTAGTGATTATCTTCATGCAGTTACTGTGAAAGAGGGGTTTTAATCTTGGGTTGTAGGTTAAAAGTAATTTATTTTCAGTCAAAAATCTGCATGCAAGCCCGACCCTAGTTTGCTAGTCCGTAGGGTATTTTTCCCAACAACAATAGGACCAGAGATGTATCTGGTGTATCTTCTTGTTTTGATTTTTGTAGATAACATTTATCAGACATGTATATGGATGTTGGCACTATATCTATGTTTTTTTTCATATGTTGGCCCCCAGGGTCGAGAGGCAGAGGTCATCCAGGAGCTGGCTTGATGGGAGCTAGTGCGACAGGAGCCCCCAACTCCGAGGGTTGGATAGAGGTGTCGAAGGGATGACGATGGTGCAAGACCAACCAGGGAACCATAGGGAGATGTTGAGGCCATGCTAGAGGATCTGTGCTGATAGTTCGAGTGGGTCCTACAGGGTGTTCCTGAGGGTATATGGGCCCACATCTAGGATGAGGAGGTCCTGGACCAGTGTGTGGGGGTATCAATAGAGTGGTAGACATTGATCCACCAAGAAACAGTGGCAGGGGAAACTATGATTGGTCCATTGCCTCCTAGAGCTGGAAGCCCCCCAATTGGTGGGGCACCTCCAACTGACAGAGGACCTAGGGGGGGAGCTCTAGGGGAAACTTTAGTGCCGATTTTTGGGTGTACGGGCTTGGGGGCCCGATTTTGTATAGGGTATTTGATACCAAATTTTTTACTCATAGGGATGATGGGATTCATGAGCCTATGGAAAATTGTATATCTATTTGTTTGTAAAACATCGGTTAACTTGATGATATATATGATGGATATATTTTGATAATTCTTGTCTTTATGTTTTGTGTATATGATTTATGATGTATGTTTCTATCTGTTGTCAAATATATGATGTTGTGTATATGATGTTTTTAATGTGATCAATGCCAATGTAATACTAGGTTAGCCATGTGATCTGCTACTTGATTGAGGTTTCTTTGAATATGTGTAAATGTGATGGAATCAAAGTTGTGAGATAGGAGTCTAACTTACAAGTATTTGCAGAAGAGGCAAGGATCATGAACATGATACACGCTATTGAGATGCAGGACGATAAGATGGGAATCTAATAGAACACTAAGGTGATGAATGTGGTAGTGACTGGCCTTGGCGAGGAGACCAATGATGACATCATATTCATCTTGGTTGTTGGTGGATGAGCCTAAGCATATGCCACTTGAATGGAGTAGTACATGTGAGGGGGTATATAGGGCCCAAGCAATATTCTGGGTCTAGCGGATGGCACCGTCAATGTAACCAATGTGGTAGGCTGATGAATGATGCATCTGTCAATAACACGTGTGATAGGTTAGACACCAAGAGTGGTGGAAGAAAAGAAGACTAAAAAACTCTACAAATGTGTACAAAGAGAAAAATAAGGTAGGGGGGATACTCTTAGGTGTAAAAATTCTTTAAGTACAACTCATTGACAGGTTCTTTGAGACAATATCCTTCTAGAGAGGCCAGGATGTAGGCACATTTAGTGAGGAAATGTTGGATGATGAAGGGTCTATGCCATAATGACTCAAATTTCCCATGGCCCAGAGTGTCGTGGGAGATATCATAGGCTAACATGAGATCACCTTCATTGAATGAGCGAAGGTTGACATGGCGTTTGAAGGTGTCTTTGGACCATTTTTTGGCTACCTCATTATATTGTAATGAAGATCGATGGTCTTCATCAAGTGACTCTAAGGTCACCAGGCACTGCTCCATTGGAGCAGTGTCAGGTAAGATCTCTATGGAAGTGCGTAACGTGGGAATTTTGCAATCGATAGGGAGGGTGACTTCGATCCCATGGATGAGGTGGAACAGTATAAAACCAGTGGCAGTTTTGACTACCGTGTGATAAGACCATAAAGAAGAAAACAACATATGATGCTAGTTGGTCTTATGTTTGTTGATGGTACGTTGTAGCATGGTTTTGAGGAATTTAGTGACAACCTTGAACTTTCCATTAGACTGAGGGTAGTATGGAGAGGAAAAATCATGGGTGAATCCTAATTTTGAGGAGAGTTCTGCAAATATCTCATTCTCAAAATGTTTACCATGATCAAAAAATAACTGTTGGGGGACGTCGAACCAGGTAATGACGTGGTTGAAGAAAAACATGTTGTTGTGTCAGTAGTGTTGTTAAATGTGGGAGTGACTTCAACCCATTTGGTAAAGTAATCCACTACCACAACAATGTACTTGTGTCCATTACTGGATGGAGGATGGCAAGTCATGAAATCTTTTCCCCATTTATAGAAGGGGTCGACTTTGATGACTAGGTGAAGAAGAGATGGTGGAGCTCATGATTTGTTTGCATAAAGCTAGCATTTGTCACATCGGTTGATAGCGTGGATGTAGTCATGAAACAAAGTGGGCTAGAAGTACCCTTCTCGAAGGATTTTTTGGGTGGTGGACATACCCGAGAGGTGACCACCGCAAGCATTGTTGTGGAAATCATTCAAGACTATGTTGGCTTCGTCAATGGTAAGACATTGTTGAAGGATGGTATAGACCCCGCATCAATAGAGAATGTCTCCGATGAGGAGGTATCGAGGTGCCTAATGACAAATGCATCAATGATCATCTCGAGAAAGATGAGACCCAAACTTTGTGTATGAAGGTAGACGAGGAGGTCATCATACCAGGGGTCATGAGAGGGGATGAAGAAGAGTTTTTCATCGGGGAAATCCTCATTGATCAGGGAAGCTTTGGCGTCCAAGGGAAAAAATGTAATGAGTTCGGATAGGAAAAGAGATTTCTTACTTTTAGGAGTACAAAAATCTAGATCATATTCTTGGAGGATAATGATCCATCAGGAAAATTTGTCGTTGATCTGTCATCGACTAAGCAAGTACTACATGGGGTTGGAATATGATATGACCTTGATAGTTTGAAGCAGAATGTAATGTCACATTTTTTGGACTGCGAGGACAAATGCTAATGCGAGTTTCTCATCATGGTTATATTTCAAGGACGACCCTGAAAGGTTTTTAATAATGTAGTAAATCACATGTTCATTCCCATCATACCCTAATTGGATGAGGACTCTTGCAAGTGAGACAACCAAGGATGATAAGTAGAGGATGTAATTGCGATCATAGTCTGGGGGACTAATCAAAGGGGCATTGGATAGGGTGACTTTTAAATCATCAAAATTTGTTTGAGCATGTCTGTCCCATCAAAATGGGATATCATGTCATAGTAGGTGGAGGAAACCATGTGTGCGAGTAGTGTAGTCTGGGACAAATCCACGTAAAAAGTTGGCTTTGCCTTGTAGGCTTTGCAGTTGGCGTAAAGTCCTAGGTGGTGTGATTTCTATGATATCTTGGAACTTGAGGGGGTCCATAGTGATGTCATGTTGGGAGACAATGAACCTGAGGAGGCGTATAGTAGTGACGCAAAAGACGCACTTGAGGGGGCTCAAGCGAATATTATATTGGAGACATCATTGGAAAATGATGTGTAAGTCATCTAAATGTTGGGCTCATTTTTTTGATCGAGAAATGAGGTCATCCAAATAGGAAAGATTGATGAAAGAAATATCATGGAAAATGTAGGTCATGTCCCATTGAAACGTAGCACCGAAATTATTGAGTCCAAAAGGAATGACACAATAAGCAAAGGTATCCCAAGGGGTTGTAAAAGCGGTTTTGTACTGATATGTTGGGTGGATCTGAATTTGATTATATCTAGAGAACCCATCCATAAAGGATAGTGCCTCGTGTCCAATAGAATCATTGATTATTTGGTCGATGAAAGGGTTGGGAAGTTGTATTTGGGACAAGAGTGGTTGAGGTCATGAAAGTCGGTGTAGACTCAAATAGTTCCTTGTTTTTGTTAATGGGTATGGGGTTGGAGACCCAACAAGTGTACGCAATAGGGTACATGTGTAGGATTACCGAGAGGGGTGGTGAATCAATAATAGAGTAAGTCAATCCTTTTTAACCAAAATGCAAGTGTTATATCAATGTAGCATTATCATCGAGTAGTTGCAGAGTAAATAAACAATAAAAAAATGAGAAATCATACACCTACACAGTACACCAATGTTTTTATGTGGAAACCCAAAGAGGGAGAAAACCACATAACGTTTTTTCTTATATGTCTTTAAGAATTACATTCATTGGAAACACCAACTTCCTTTGTTTTCTAGTTGCAACTAGAAGGAGGCTCCAACCCATTAGTTTCTCAGCCTACAACCTGAGGGAAGCTACAACTCCCCATTCTCTAGCTACAACTAAAAGGAGGCTACAAACCCCTACGTTCTTCAGCTACAACCAGAAGGTGGCTACAACTACTTGTCCTTGCCCCGTCCAACCACCCCGACGTAGAAGTAGAATGATGAAACCACTGTCACACTATCATTGTGGGATATATTGTTTTAAACCTATACCAATCAACCTGTAAACATATGTACCAATAACCTGTGCCAACATGTACCATAAATCAACCTATACCTCAACCTGCACCATAAACAAATGCATCAACCATGCATGAAACATGTACAAATAACCTATCCAAACAACATGTAATCAACCTGTACCACAAACAAGTGCATCAACCATTCACCAACCTGCACCATCAACGGGTGCATCAACCGTGCACCAAATATGTATCAATCATGCATCAAATAAACATAAACTACAACTCATCAATATGTACCAACATCATCAACTATACACCTCATGTATGTGCCAACTCATCAACTACTTGTCTCAACCATGTACCTCAACCAAAAGCCCTCATCAACTTCATCATCCAAATATGATTTGTAACTTTGTAATAGACCTAGTGTATATGATCACATACTTTCAAACCTTCCTTAACTTTAACAACAGGAGACTAACATTTTCATCAAACTTTACTTTAGTCTCACATGACTAATTTTTTATTAGTCAACAACTCTAACTTGAAATAATCATAACTATGTACCTGTAATGAATAAATATCTAGAAATAGTACACATTTTTCTTCAATTTCTTTTGTGCAATTCCTCCAGGTTTCACTACTTGGAACCTCTCAGAAAATGACTTATAGAAAAAATGACATACCTTGTTGAATTTTGGCTTATTCTAGAGAGTGAACTTGTAGAGCACGCCCCACATGGAATATTTGTTGTCTGGATCTGAAAATGGTACACAAAATGCTAAAAACTTTACTCTAACCAATACATTTGGTATTACTAAATTTTGATATTTTATGAAGAATTTATGACGTTTTTACCCGAAACACCTGTTTTAGACTAGTTTTAGGACTAGCCACAAACCCTATTTTCCATGGAGTCTAACTCCAAAAATACAATGAACCACAAGCTGAAATTTGTATCACAACTACTTCGGTATGTTTCCTCAATGGCCTCCCAATTTCATGGTCTGGATCATTCTAAAAAAAAAAATTATTGCGAAAATGGTGAGATGACTTGTAAATAACATACCTTAGAAAGCATCATCAAAATAATTTATCCTCCCTTGAATTTCATCCTTCTTTACTTCACCTTCCCTCTGAAATTCGGCTTATATATCCTTTGGTTACCTTAGTCACTTTTATATATTCAATATTCTCAAGTGTAATTAAAAGTGAGAGACCCTTGCCTCTTATTTATACTTTCATGTAGCTTCCTCAAGGGGTTACCTTCTAACCATATTAATCTAGTTTCCTTATTTTAGGGATAACCCACTTCTAACCACTTGTCCACTTAGTAATTTCTCCATTAAATTTATTATTTAATATTTTATTTTATATCCACTTTGACTTATAGTACACTCATCACTTCACTTTATTATTTAAATTACCTTCTAACCATCTTAACCCACTTTCCTTATTTTAGGGCTAACCCACTTCTAACAACTTGTCCACTTTGTAATTTCTCTAGTAAATTTATTATTTAAATAAAAATTTATTTTGTATCCACTTTGAATTATAGTACACTCATCACTTCACTTTATTATTTAAATAATTTCTTCTTTGCAACCACTTTGACTACTTTGACCTTTTCGGGCTTTTAGATGGCTCATGAGGGTTCTCCAACTTCACATGGCCATAACTCTCTAACCGGGAGGAGTTATGTGGCGTTCCACATACCAACAGAAATGGAATGACATGTACTATCCATATAGAATATTCTTACCTACAAATATATCAAAATGCATACCATTATCCATCAAACAAACTTGGGTCCATTACCCAAACCATTGTGCTACCATAATTCGCTACTGGACTTTATTCAAGGGTTGACATCAATGAAAACCAACCCAATTAATCAAAAATATCCCCATTTGGCATTGATGGAAACACTCTAATGAAATAATGAAGTCATGTCACTCATGCTCCCCCTATGACCATCACTCCCCCTAGAACCATGCCTTTATGCTCTTTCTCCAAGCATTTACCTTTGCATCTGATAAATCTCTCCTGCTTTCTCATAAATGGAAAAGGTATATTTCCATCCGGGGCTAATCCCCCTAACTGAACTCTTCCTTAAACTGATCTCCCAACCTGAAATATCCTCTTTATGGTGCTTCCTCATGTAAATATAAGACATATAAGATAAGCATTCGATAGCATTCATTTTAGAGTAGAAATTACTCTGAGTCTCTAATGAAGATACTCAAGGGATTCCCTTGGAAGCGGTTTTGTAAAGATGTATGCCACTTGTTATTTTGTGCCCACATATTCAACTCTGATGTTCTTCTCTGCAACTTGTTCTCATAGAAGTGATACTGTATTGGAATGTGCTTCGTCTTGGAGTGAATCATTGGGTTCTTTGATATACTCATGGCGATTGTATTATCAAAATAGATTGGAATGGGATCATCATACTCAACCTATATATATGTCAGAGTTTGTTTCATCCATAGAACCTGTGTACATCATCCTGCTACTGCAATATACTCTACCTCGACTGGAGATAAAGATAATGATGATTGTTTCTTGCTTATCCAATATACTAAACACTCACCCAAGTAGAACGATGCTCCACTGGTGCTTCATTGGTCATCAATGCAACCTACCCAATCTATATTTTTGTAGGCAATAATTGATATATCCTTTCCTTTTTCATACCGTAATTGATCCAAAATTGGATCCATGTGCTTGATGGGGCTCAGAAAGGCCTAAAAATAAAATTTCTCATAATGGCTTCAAAACAAACATGTGTATAGACCTCGTCGATACAAACCCAATGCAACTTGAACGGGCTCAAATGGACGTCGTATGCTCCATATATGGCAATCTGTTCATTTTTCTAAACAAGCAAAAAAATGATGACTGTACAGTCCATACAGTGCCACGTGGAAGATGATTGTATAGGTTGTATGGCCGTATAATGGACATGGAAGACACAGTTGGTGCTGATATGGTAAGGTTTGTACAACTGACACAACAGGCTGACTAGCTGTATGGACTGATGATGTGGAAGGTACAGGTGGACCAATTAGGGAGTGACATGTGCGACTCTTATAGTGGTGACACATGGCACATCTGTATGGATGATGTGGAAGGTATGTACAAATCATACGACACGTGGAATTTGCGTGGCAGGTACAGGTGGAAAAAAAGTGGACCATTCAATACTTGACACATGGCATCAGATTTAAGTGAATGAGGAGGTTCCACGTGGCCCAGACATGGGCTGCCACGTGGCATCCAGGTATTGGATTTTAGTTTATGTCAAAATTTTATGACTCCTAGGGATTCGACCCCGAGACCTCTGGCATGGGGGAATGGTTTGGGCAGGCTGGGTTACCAACCCACCTATGGTAGTACTTGTTATACCAAGTCTGTGAATTAATATTTAAGTTGGTTTGTTGTGTGGTTCAATGAAGATTAGGGCTGGGGCTAAGCCCCAACCCCCGGCATGACATAGAACCATGTTATATGACCTATGTGAGAAACGGTTGGTGCAGAGGTTGGATAAGCCCTGGATCCTGGTCATGCCACCTTACTCCATAAGACCCGATCCTAAATGTGTGTGCGTAGAGGTAGGTTTAAGCATCGGTCGGTTAGGCTATCCCACTAGATTATTTTTGGGGGCCTAACTAAACATCACGCACAAAGGGTTAAACCGTGGGCACATGGCCCAATAGCATACGACCAGGTGCATGATTTCAGGGCCAACGCGCTAAGGACTAGCACTAGGACACATGGCAGGTCTCCATATGCCCAAGGTTCAACGCATAAGAGGTTGTGCCCCAATATTTCTCAGGAGTGGGTTTCAATACTATATTATAGTGATTTTATTGGTATTTATCAACATATTTGAGAGATTTTAGTCTTTTTGGGGGGATATTGGGCCCTTTTTGAGGTGCGATCTTGGAGGGAAGTTGGGAGATGGTTACCAACTTTTGATATATATAAACCAAGCCTTATTGAGGCCATGGAGAGGACATTCATAGCAGGTTGATGCTGAATATTTGCCACGCCAAATCCATTTTTATGCAGGGAAGCTATTGAGGAGCACACCTTTGCGAGCCATTTCTGGGAGCTCCAGTCATCCGATTTAAGTGCCACTTCTTTTGTTGGGTTCTAGAGATCTGGTAGAAAAAGACTAGATCAGTTTTGTAACCTTTTGGTATTGTTGTGATGTACATTTAAATATTTGAATAGAAATAAGAAAGCCTCACCCACTAAGACAAAGGCTTAGAGACGTAGGCGAGATTGCTGAACTTTGTTATCACTTTGGTGTTCTATGGTTTGTTGTTATTATTAATTTATTTCAGATCTGTATTTGTGCATATGACTATGATATTTATTTTATAATTCTTCCTCTTTCATTCAGCTTCCTAAATGGTTAATAAACACATGCCTAATAACTCAACCATTGTCGTATAAAAGATCTTTTCAGATCAAGTGGTATCAAAGCTAGTTGATGTTTGGATTTGAGTTTTGCATGTTAACTAGGGAAAAGCTACATCATGTTGAAGGTGATCTTGTTGAATATAATCCATCGATTGTATTGAGAAAGATAAATTTTCAAAGCGAGAATATTGCATTGGAAGAGGGACTTTCTCAAGATGAGAAAGAGTTTCGAAAAAATTTCTTCGTCATGTCGGAGATGATGAAGGTTTTGTATGATAATTACTTGGAATGAAAGAGACCAAATCTGGGTCCTCTCAAATTCCTCCTTCACCTCCATCTTCACCTCCTTATCCTTCTTCTTCAAGTTCAAGTTCTAAAAGAACCACAAAGAAACATGTCCATAAACATAAGAATGAAACACCTTTATTAAAACTTGATGTTAAATTAGAATTACCTATATATGATGGTGAAGTTAATGTAGAGAGACTTGACAATTGGGTCAGATAGATGGAGGTTTATTGTAGTGTGAAACATATCAAGGATGAGGGCACTCAAATCAAATTGGAATCATTGAGACTTGCAGGAACAACACTCATCTGGTGGTAAAGAATGTTTCAAAATGGCACACAACAAGTGGGTAATGTAGTTCCATCATGGCAAAGTTTTATTTCTGCACTTAGAAAGAAATTCTATCCTTTGGGTTATAAATAGAAAACGTTAATTGAATGGAAATATTTAAAACTAAGAAAAGGACAAACAATGCAAGAATACATAGATGGATTTTGTAAAATGGCATTGATTTTAGATATTCCTTTACATACCCAAGAAACTCTTATGAAGTATATAGGAGGTTTACCTACACATATTTGAAATATTGTATTCATGTTTGGACCTACTAGTCTTGATGAGGTTTCTGTTCAAGCAACATACATTGAAGCAGGGAAAACAGGTGTTGGTGTATCAGGGGAGTCGTCTTCAAGGAAAGAGGACAAAAGGAAGTGGCATGGAAAGAAGTCAAATTCAGTGGCAAGAAAGAAAGAGAAACCCTTTTGAAATCATTGGAAGAAAGAGGGACATGATGAGGACTGTTGTTGGCAATTGCATCCCAAGAAGAGGCCAAAGTGGTTCAAAAGTAAGAAAGGGAGGAAAATAGTTGTGGCAAACACATGACCCGCAGACTTGGGATCAGATTCAGGTGATGAATCTAAAGTCTCATTGGTTGGTATGACAGGTAAAATTGGTGAAGGATTTGATTGTAGAAGTAATTTGTTTCACATAAGGGTCATCATGAGGAACACTAATGTTGACACATTGGTAGATAGTGGATCTCAATCTAACTTAATTTTCAAGGAATTGGTTAAGCAATTGGGATTAAAAAAATAGATGCATCATAATCCCTACACACTTAAATGGATAAGCAACAATCATCAAATGCACATAACAAAGAAGTGCACATTAAAATTTACAATTTCATCTAAGTTTGTGGACGAGGTAACATGTGATGTGGTGCCACTAAGTGAATGTGGAATGGTATTAGGAAGTGCTTACTTGTATGATCGTAAAGAAATATTCTACAGAGCAAAGAATCAATATCACTTAACCAAAGTAGGTCAAGAATATGGTGTACATGCTCATCATATTAAGGAAAATAAATCTCTTCAAACAATGGAACAATTAAAGAAGGCGACTCAAGAAAGAAACACACCTATAATTGTTTCAAATCAAGTTATCAATATTAAGAAAGAACATGAGATGATTGTAGAATGGAAAATCAAACACAATTTGCTTCAAGATAAGCTAATGTTGTGCAAATATTACAAACATATCAGCTCATTTGCAATCATATTTTTTATTCTATCATTAGTAATGTTGTCTACATGGATGATAGTGACTTCAGTAAGATGTGGCAGGGAACAAATGGCTAACAATATGATTTCAGTTGTCATGATTTTGTTACAGTTGATCTTAATGAGGTAGGTACACAGGACAGAGTTCAAAGATAGAGGACAAGCTCAGTGGCCTATCCCGAGCTTGATGAGTGGTCAGTAACCATTTGGGGACCAAAAGGTCCTTTAGTGGGGAGGTGTGATCCATAATTGGATCCAAGAGCTTGATGGGGCTCAGAAAGGCATAAAAATAAAATTTCTTAGAATGGCTTCAAAATAGATATGTGTTTATCCCTCGTTGATATGACCCCAAATGCAACTTTAACGGGCTCAAACAGACATTGTATTCTCTAGATATGAATATCTGTTCATTTTTCCAAATAGGCAAAAAAAATGATGACTGTATAGTTTGTACAGTGCCACGTGGAAGCTGACTATATAGGTCATACGAACGTACAACTGATGTGGCAGGAATATTTGGCACTGACATGGAAGGGTTCATACAATTGACGTAGCAGGATGACTCGGTGTACAGACTGATGATGTGGTAGGTATAGGTGGGCCAATCAGGGAGTGACATGTGTCACTCTTGCAGTGGTGACATGTGGCACATCCGTATGGATGACGTGGAAGGTCTGTACAAATAGTACAACATGTGGTGCTTGCGTGCGAGTTACAGGTGGTAGACAAGTGGACCATTCATCACTTGACACATGGAATTTGATTTAAGTGAATGAGGAGATCCCATGTGGCCCAGACATGGGCTTCCACATGGCACCCAAGTATTGTCTTTTGGTTTTTGTCAAACTTTTATGACTCCCGGTGAGTCGCCCCCAAGACCTTCAATGTGGGGGAATGGTTTGGGCAGGTCGGGTTACCAACCCACCTACAATAGTACTTGTTATACCAAGTCTGCAAATTAATATTTAAGTTGGTTTGTTATTGGGGTTGGGGGTGAACTTATATAGGGCATAGAACCATGTTATATGACCTATGTGCTAAATGGTTGGCGCAGAGGTTGGATAATCCACAGATCTTGGTCATGCCACCTTAATCCATAAGACCTGATCCTAAATGTGTGTGCGCAGAGTTAAGGTTAAGCCTCGGTTGGTCGGGCTAGCCCACCGACCAAGGGATTAACCACTGACTTATTTCAGGGGGCATAACTAAACAACATGTGCATAGGGTTAAATCGTGAGCACATGGCCCAATAACATACGACCAGGTGTAGGATTTTTGGGCCAACGCGCTAAGGACCAACGCTAGGACACATGGCGGACCTCCATATGCCCAAGGGCCAATGCATAAGGGGATATGCCCTAATATTTATCAAGAGTGGGTTTCAATACTATATTATTGTGATTTTATTGGTATTCATCAGCATATTTGAGAGATTTTTATCTTTTTTGGGGGATATTGGGCCCTTTTTTAGGCCAGATCTTGGGGGGAAGTTGGGAGATGGTTACCAACTTTAGATATATATAAACTAGGCCTTCGTGAGGCCATGGAGAGGACATTCAGAGAAGGTTTATGATGAATATTTTCCAAGCCAATGCCATTTTTATGTAGGGAAGCTATTGAGGAGTGCACCTTTGTGGGCCATTTCTGGGAGCTCCGATCATCTGATTCAGTGTCGTTTCTTTTGTTGGGTTCTAGAGATCTCATAGAACAAGATGAGATAAATTTTGTAACCTTTTGGAACTACTGTGATGTACTTTTAAAGCTTTGAATAGAAATAATAGAGTGTCACCCACTGAGACAAAGGCCCGGAGATGTAGGCAAGATTGTTGAATTCCATTATCACTTTGGTGTTCTATGGTTTATTGTTCTTCTTTCTTTTTTTGATATCTGTATATGTTCATATGGTTGTGATTTTTCTTGTATAATTATTCCTCTTTCATTCAACTTCCTAAATGGTTAATAAACACATGCATAATAACTCAACCATTGTCGTAAAAAATATCTTTTTGGATCAATAATCCAAACTATTATGTTCCTTTGAGATATATGAAAAACCTCTTCATTGCTAATACATGTGATTCCTTTTGTTCTTCTTGAAATCACGCCAAATGTCCAACTTCCTACATTGCATATGGTTTGGATGCCGCCACATATAGTAAGCTACCGATAATCGACTTGTATTACCTCTGGTCTTTAGACTTTGAATCATCATCTTTGATCAACTTGCAACTGGTTTGCATAGGAGTGGTAACTGGTTTGCAATCTTCTATTCCAAACCTCTTTAGAATTTCTCTAATATACTTACTTTGAGAATTAAAAATTTCTTGGTTGCTTTGACGTATCTGAAGACCCAGAAGAAGGATAGTTCTCCATGTAATGACATTTCAAATTCATTATGCATATCCTTTGCAAATTTTTGTCTTAACTTGTCAGCAATACTTCCAAAAATAATATCATCAACATAAACTTCAATTAATAAAATACTATCTCGAGTTACCTTGATGTAGAGGTTGTTGTCTACACTTCCTTTTCTGAACCCTGCCTGCTGTAGATATTTATCTAGTCTAGAGTACCATGCTCTAGGAGCCTATTTTAGACCATACAATGACTTCTTCAATTTACAAATATAATCTTCATTCTCTGACAACTGAAATCCTTCTGGTTGTTTGATGTAGAATTATTCTTCGTAAAGTTGTTCCATTGATTCATTTTCTTCTTCCTTTAATTCTCGTCCACCTGTTTCATCAATTGATACATTGATACTTTCCACAACTTTGTTCAACCTTATATTGTAACATTTGTATTCTTTTCTTGTACTTGAGTAACCAACAAGAAATCCTTTTTCCACATGAGTGTCAAACTTTCCCATTCTGCCATATTCTCTTTTGATGTAACATTTGCTTCCAAATATTCTTAAGTGCTTCACATTTTTTGGTCTTCCTTTCCATAGCTCACGGGGAGTTTTGTCATTGTTGTTTCTGAGCATTACTTTGTTTTGAATGTGAAATGATGTATGCACTGCATGTGTCCAAAAAATATCTGTCAATTTGGAATCCATTAGCATTGTTTGAACCATTTCTTGTGTAATTAAGATCCATAATGTTCCTTTGTCTCTGAACCACTCTTTGAACCAATCTATGAATCCATGCTCTCGTCCACTGTCATATATATGTCAAAACCTGCTAAGTGTTCTTACAAATCTATCTATGTCCATACTTTCCAAGACTCTACTGCATAACTGTCCATAATGATGACCCATTTATCACTATACTATCATGAAGTCTTCACTACTACAATTGATTGTACTTTTGCTAACTGAATGCACTGAATTTGTCTACTCAAATTCTGCAAGTTGGTCGAAGGATGGTTCTCTGGTTTGTCTCAACTATCGCATAGACTCCCCCTTTCTATTATTCATATCTGGGAGTCTCTAAGATGGATGGATCGGAAAAATTCCTACTCTGAAGTGTATTCATCATCATCTTCATTAGTAGATTCATCATCTATCCAAGCTTTGAGTTCTTTCTTTCTGTCTATGGATTCATCTTTTACTACAATACCTGAAAGTACAATCTCTTGAATCTATTCCTTATTTACCTGTCTTTTTTTTCTTTTAGTTATTTTCCAAACCTTTATGTATCTGACATCTTTCTTTTTCTCTATAGATTTTTGTTCATCTCATTTTATTGTCAATCTTGCGATCTTTGAGACCTGGTCTTTGTTCACCTGTTCTTCGTGTTTTCTTATCCACACTTTCTTATATCTGATATCAGTGCTCTCTTTCATGGAAGTATCGATCATAACAATATTACCAACTTAACGAGAACTTTGACCTCAAAACGAGAAACCTAGCCCAGAAAACACATATTTTTGCCTAAACAACATGAAAATCAACCCCAACTCAAAAAGTGGTGCTATCGATAGCACCATTTTTTCAAACGGGGTCAAAATTACAACATTTTTCAAGCATGACCTTCAAAACTCATACAATAGCTTAGAAAAACATTAAAATTAACACCTAAATAAAAAAGTGACGATAACTAATGCAAATTTTTTTTTCTAAATGTTAAAATTATGGCTCATTTCAGCCTAATTGAAACCGTGGTTTTGACAATAGATCCCTATGAAAAAAAAAAAACCAAAATTGGATACAAAATGGTCACTTAAAAATTTATTTACTAACATTTTTTTCTT
>JZKD02S1694996.1:231164-256086 GCA_000966675.3 Picea glauca | reverse complement strand
TATAATTATATATTTCTTTGCAAAATGACAGTTCAAATATATGTTTTGTTGTCTCCGGTTTACCACACACCAGAGAAAGTTCATTCTCCAATTCACTCTTAGTTAAATGGGCCTTGGATGGTAGCCCATGATAAATAACTATTCGTGGAATGACCTGAAGCTTGTATGATAAGTAAATGAGCCAAACAATATATAGTTTATATAGTTTATATTATATAAAAACTACATGTCGAGCATCGCCCCCTTGTCCTCCCCATGATAGGTATATGTAGTTTATATATAATAATAATAATAATAATAATCCATTTTTAAGGTCACAGCCAAGCTAGATACCAAACTGGTGTATGAGACCCCCTTGATTGTGGGACAAGGGACCCCCTTCGCCTAGTGATTTGACTAGTAAAGTCTATTTTATTTTTATTATTTTGCTTTTTTGTTTTTTAAGTTTTTCTTTATTTTTTTTAATATAAATTTTCTTTTTAATTTTTTCTTTATTTTTATTAATTTCAATTGTTTTCTTTTCCTTAGTTTTTAATTTATAAAAATAAAACAAAATTATATATTTTTGTTAAATATTCAAAAATAATGTTATTTAATTACAATTTTTTTTTTATGTATTGAAGTAAAGGTAAGCAATTTGTTAAAAATAATGTTTTCCACTATATTTTAAAAGTATGGAACTATAAATTAATTAAGGAGACACAATTATATGAAAAATCTTAATTTCAAAAAAGTAAATGGTAACAAATATTTTTAATATTGAAAGAAGTATGGAAAAATGTCTAAAAACACTGTTGAAAAAAAAAATGAAAAAATTTGAAAATAGATTAAAAATAAGCATTAAAAAAAATATTGTGGAAATATTATGGATCAAAAAATTTAAAATATCAAAATATCACCTAAAAAGGGAGGGGGCTAATACTGGTAGCACCATTTTTAAAAACGAGGTAAAAAATGTGATCCTTGAAAAATTGAGAACTCGACAAAGTTCTCGTTAAATTGGTAATATTGTTTCATGCTTCTACAATCACTAGCTATGTGTCCATAGTTATGACATTTGTAACATTCAATGTTATGTGGGGCCACATAGGCATTTATTGCTTAACATTTATTTTATAATCCCTGCAATTTGCAAACTTATGTCCAAAATTAGTACAACAAAAACAATGACCATAAAAGAAATTTTCATATCTGGGAGTGAATGATGTTCTTTGTGGTGTAGTCCTTTTGAATTTTTGCTTTGACTGATCATGATCATGATTGAAGCTTCTTTGTGGCTTGAACATGGATGGTCTTCTTGAAGATCTATCTTCAATAGTTTTCTTAGATTCTGGTTGACCATGATTCCTTCCTTTGAGTACTTCTGCATAACTCTTTCTATTTTCTTCATTCTTCTTTTCTAGCAACCTAGAGTGCTTCTCTTCATTCTCTATAAATGATGTGGATGTTTCTATCTCTTCAACATTCTTATTGAGATTGACGATTTTACTTCTTAATGTGAAAACTTCTTCTTCAATCTTCTCAACCTCTTCTTCTTTTTTCATTATCTGAGACTTGATGACTTATTTTGTTCTTTTCACTTCTTCAAGATGAATTTTTAATGTGATTATTTCTTCTTCAAGTCCTTTCTCTTCTTGACCAAAATATGCCTCAAGCTGGTTTAGATCGTTAGTTCTTTCCTTAAGATGATCTGTCAATATCTTCTCTCTCATTTCTTCTTCTTCCTTATGTTCTGCTATGTTGGCTTCCAAATAATTCTTTTGATATTCAAGATTTTCTTCGATCTTTTTAGCTTCTTCTAGTTGACTTCTTAAGTTCTCGATGACCTGTTGGGATTCTTAAAAAATGTGAACACTTTCCTTTTGTTTCATCAATTCTTTCTTGAGTGACTTGTTTTTCTCTCTTAGTTCATTTAAAGCACTAATCGATTCTTCTTCATAATTGTCTTCATTTTCAATTAGTTTTTTCTGTTTCATTTCCTTCATGGAATTCTATTTCAAGATGTTCACATTTTTCATAATTAAATCAAGCAACATACCTATGATGATTATGTACTCTTCATCTTCTGAATCTATTTGACATGGTGAGCATAATTCTTTTTGATATGTATCTGTATCTTCTTTGTCATTTTTCTGAATCTGCGATGGGTGAAGAATATATATCATGTAACTTATCCCAAAGTTCTTTGGTTGATGAACATTTACCAACCTTTTCTCTTAATGGATTAGGTAATCCTTCCCAGATGAAATTCATTGTTATTTTGTTATTCTTCTTCAATTAATTCTTGGCTACAGTCTTTTCCCTTTCTGAACTATCATATCCTGTAACAACTGATAGCCAAATATAATTCCCTTGTACCTGTAAAACTACTTTCGTCCTTCTACCCCACATCTCATACTTTAAACCATTCCGACCATTAAACATTGATACTCCATTCTCAAAATAATCCATGATCTCCTTCAAGTGGTTAAACTGTTTTCTGAAGGAACCTGCTCTGAAACCAATTGTTGGATTATTGAGAGGGGGTTGAATCGGTAATAGAGTAATTCAATCCTTTTTAACCACAAATGTAAGTGTTATATCAATGTAGCATTATCATCCAATAGTTGCAGAGTAAATAAGTAATGAACAAATGAGAAATCATACACATACAGAGTACACCAATGTTTTTATGTGGAAACCCAAAGTGGGAGAAAACCGCATAATGTTTTTTCTTATATGTATTTGAGAATTACATTCATTGGAAGCACCAACTTCCTTTGTTTTCCAGCTGCAATTGGAAGGAGGCTCCAACCCCCTAGTTTCTCAAGCTACAACCTAAGGGAAGTTCCAACTCCCCAATTCTTTGGCTACAACTAGAAGGAGGCTACAATCCCCTATGTTGTCAAACTACAACCAGAAGGTGGCTATAACCACCTGTCCTTGCCCCGTCCAACCGCTTTGATGTAGAAGTAGAATGATGGAACCATTGTCACACTATCAGTATGGGATATACTTTTGTAAACATGTACCAATCAAACTGTACCAATATGTATCAACAACCTATGCCAACATGTACCATACATCAACCTATACCTCAACTTGTACCATAAACAGATGCATCAACCATGCACCAACCATGTACAAATAACTTGTCCAAACAACTTGTAATCAACATGTACCATAAACAAGTGCATCAACCATGCACCAATCTGTACCTCAACGTGTACCATAAACGAGTGCATCAACCATGCACCAAATATGTACCAATCATGCATCAAATACACATAAAGTATGACTCATCAAGATGTACCAACATAATCAACTATACACCTCATGTATGTGCCAACTCATCAACTATTTGTCTCAACCATGTACCCAACATGTACCTCAACCAAAATCCCTCATCAATTTCATTATCCAAATATGTTTTGTAGCTCTGTAATAGACCTGGTGTATATTATCACATACCTTCAAACCTTCCTTAACTTTAACAACAAGAGACTAGCATTTTCATCAAACTTTACTTTAGTCTCACATGACTAATTTTGGATTAGTCAACAGTGCTAACTTGAAATAATCATGACTATGTGCCTGTAATGAATAAATATATGAAAATAGTACAAAATGTTCTTCGATGTATTTTATGCAAATCCTCTAGATTTCACTACTTGGAACCTCTCGGAAAAGGAGTTATAGAAAAAATGGCATACCTTGTTGAATTCTAGCTTATTCTAGAGAGAAAACTTGTAGAGCATGCCCCGTATGTATATTTGTTGTATGGATCTGAAAATGGTACACCGAATACTACAGACTGTACTCTAACTAATACATTTGGTCTTATTGAATTTGTATCTATTATGAATAAGTTACGACATTGTTACCTGAAACAATTGTTTTAGACTAGTTTTGTGACTAGCCACAAACCCTATTTTTCTTGGAGTGTAAATCCAAAAATACAACGACCCACAAGCTGAAATTTGTATAATAGCTACTTGGATATGTTTCCTCAATGACCTCCCAATTTCACGGTCTGAATCATTCTAGAAAACAAGTTATTGAGAAAAATGTGAGATGACCTATAAATAACATACCTTAGAAAGCATCATCAAAATAATTTATCCTCCCTTGAATTTTGGCCTTCTTTACTTCACCTTCCCTCTGAAATTCAGATTAGATATCCTTTGGTTACCTTAGTCACTTGTAGATATTCAATATGCTCAATTTTGATTAAAAATGAGACACCATTGCCTATTATTTATAATTTCATGTAGCTTCCTCAAGGGGTTACCTTCTAACCATCTTAACTTGTTTTCCTTCTTTTAGGTCTAACCCACTTCTAACCACTTGTACACTTAGTAATTTCTCCTTTAACTTTATTATTTAAATAATTTCTTTTGTATCCACTTTGACTTATAGTAAACTAATCACTTCACTTTATTATTTAAATTACTTTCTAACCATCTTAACCCACTTTCCTTATTTTAGGGCTAACCCACTTCTAACCACTTATCCACTTAGTAATTTCTTACTTGAAAATATAGAAAAACTCATACCATTATCCATCAAACAAACTTGGGTCCATTACCCAAAACATTGTGCTACCAAACTTTCTTCAAGGGTTGACAACAATGATAACCAACCCAATTAATCAACAAAATGAACCTGGCATCACGTAATTTTTCAATTTCGGCTTTGATAGCCGCAAATTTGGATAGGTGGAGGGGGCGTTTCTTTTGACGAACAGGGGTGATATCCGTCTAGGTGTAGATTCGATGTTCTATTATAGAAGGATCTAGGCCAGACATCTTCGTATATGACCAGGCAAAAATGTCCCTGTATTCCTGAAAGAGAGTTGTGTAAGCGATCATTTCTTCAAGGGAGCATGCAACACCAATGGTGATCTCTTCTACAATGTGTAGTTTATTGGAAATGTCAATTTTGACTGTGGGGGAAATGTTGGCCATGTTGCCTTCTTCAAAAGAATTGGGGGTAGGAATAGGGTTTTTGAACCAGTCAATATCCCTCGAAGGAATGAAATCCTTGGTTTCGATTGCGCACAAGGAGGCTTGGGTAGGAGGGTGAAAGGCCTCTTGTGAAAGGAAAAGTGTTCTATGATAGAGTGCATTCCATGGGAAATCGGGGGTGGTTAGTTCCTCCAATATATCTTCATCGTAGTGGAAAATGCGAGAAGATAGGGGATCCTGGGAGATGGCAAGGGCAACCGTCAATGGGTAAGTGTTATTGTCCTCAAGCGATGAGGACGTAGAAGGGATGTCATGTACAGTGTGTGAAGGCTCTCTTGTCATAAACCAAATGTCATGATCCTGTGGATGGTATCTCATTCACACGGATGCTGACGAAGAAATATAACAAATGTCCATAATGTGAGCAGCAGTAGGGAGAGCCTGAGGGGGCTCAGGCAAGGATGTGTGGTATATTGTGGCTAATGTTTGGTGTAATTGAGGTAGAGTTGGGCAATGATGGGTGTAATGGATATATTATGAGCAGATGGCATAAGAAAATTTGGTTCATAACCCTTTATTGCATGTGGTTGAGGACTCTGTAGTAGCAGCTGAAGTACTTGGTGGAGTGGTAAGCAATGGGATTTCTTTGGGGAGTTGGATAAGATTGCATAAATCGTGGAGAGTAGGGCATATGTTAGTTGGGTGTCATTCTCTTTCTCATAGTGCGCAAGGAGGTTTAGCTTCGGGAGGGAGTGGAGATATAGGCTCGTTATTCCTTCGTCTGGCCCCAGTGGTGGTGATGTTTCTGCCAGTTGGGGGTGAGGGTGGTGTGGCAGGAGCCTATAATGGCATCTGCATTGGTAGTACCTCTATCTAAGGAGGGAGATATGGTGTAGGAACCATGGAGGGTGGATGGAGATACCATACAGGGATGGAAAGAACCATTTCGGGAAGGGTGAGAGTAGAAACTACCTGGAATGCTTGGACTCTGGGGGGTAGAATAAGGGGATTTGGGTAATGTCTTGGGGGACTATCTCCCAAACTAGGATTTTCCCATGGAGGGGGGGAAGAATCTGGGAAAAGTGGTTCGGTGGTGGTTTCAGGGAATTCATGAGGTAGTATTTTGCCAACTGGTGGAGTATTGCCTCTGATATCTGTTTCGTTAGAGGAAAATACACACACTTTTGATGACATAAATGAGTTTAGGAGAGGTGGTGCTCCATGATAATTCCTTGATAAGGATGGGTCCTTGAATATTCTAGGACCCATGTCGATGACTGAGAAAGAATCCAAGCTAGGGCAGACAAGGGGGAGGATGTTATCAATGTTGGTGGAATGAGTAGGCTTGTAATGTGTAAGTTGATTGATGGTGACGATTTTCCCATTATGGGGGAACATCATTGTGCAAAACACAAAATATGATACATCCTTCATAGAATCTATGTAGCTATGTCCAAACAAGATATTGTAATCAAGTGGGGTGTCGATAACTTCAATGCTAATCAGGATGGTTTTTCCTCCAAGTTCTATGGGGACATTTTGGAAGAGCCCTTCAGGGGATGATGGTCGACTGTCATATACTCTTAGGTTGATGGCAGATGGTACTAGCTCAAGTGAGCCGAGTTTCTGCCATACAACTTTGGACATGATGCATGTGGGTGAACCTTCATCGATGATGCAACAATGAACTATGATGTTCTATATATTAACTGGTATATGAAAAGATACCAGAGTGGAGAGGCGTGGTTCTCTGTTATCTAGATCAAAGGTGATGAATCGAGTATCGGCTGGGTTGACTGGCCCCAAAGTGGAAAGAAAGGATTTGCGCTGTGATGGAAATGTTTGGAGGATATCCAACACAAACATGGTTGCAGATATTGTGCTAAATCATCAACTAAACTATAATTATGGGCGGCCATAGCATGAGGGTTATGTACATTCCATCGTAAAGGTATAGAGGGTATACGCGGATTGGGTTTAGTGTTAGGGCGTGGGATCATCAATGGTTGTCTGACGATATCAGGAATGGTACCTGAAGTGGTTGGGGTAGATTCAGGAGGGACTCCATATTGAAAACTGTGTGTTTGCAGAAGAATCTCTTCCTCACAGGTATGGAGGATATTGCGATCGACCAGATTTCTAGTTTGATTGGGACCTAGGTTTTGATATTGCCCCATTTGTGGTGGGGTATAATTTTTCTCTTGATGGGTATTCATCACACCTTGGTGTGGAATAGGTTTATGAAAAATGACTAGAGGTGGTGGTTACAAATAATGTTGTGGGGCCTGCTAAGGGGCAGGCGATGTCAGAGGGCGTGGTGTGTTTATGGATTCTTTCATCTGTTTGAAATCGAAAATTTGGAGGCAGTGGTGAGTATAATGTCCATACTTTCCACATAGAGTGCAAGGGAAGTTGGTTCTAAGATTATTGTTATTACCTTTTCGTGGTTGATTGCTATTGTTTCCCCCTTGAGGGTTTTGGTTGCCTTGATTCTGGTTTCCCCAAATGGGACGATTTTGTTGGGGGTTATTTCCTCCTGGTCCCAGGTTGTTATTGTTTCATTTTTTCCCTTTCTTCTTGGCATTATTCGGTTGATGGGCCGGATTTTACATATTCAACTTTTCAAAATAATGAACCTGTTGAATGGGAGAGGGCTGAACAAAATTAACACCATCATGTGGTTGTCCTAATGGAGGAGAAACTTACTGGGGGGGACCATGAAATGGAAAATACAGACTCTTTTGGGGAAGCGATCCATATGGTGTGTAGGAATTTGAAGTACTTCCACCATTTTTGGGGTTATATATGGGGGTTGGGGGTGAACTTATACTTGGTTGAGAGACTATATGCATTATGGGTACCGGTGGGGGTCCCCCCTATGACTGAGAGGGAACAACAAGATATGATTGTTGGTGAGTAGGCAGAGGGTAATAAGACGTCCCTACATATGGTTGCGGATATTTATTTTCACCATAAGTAGGTGATGGGTGGCCGTAAGGGTTTAGATTTTTCATAGAACCAATCAACCCATCCACAGTGTGAGAAACCCCAGGTTTGTCTTGGCCAAATGGTAGGGGTCTGGGCGCATCGGAAAATACTGTGTACAAGTAACCTAATTGGGTGCATATGAGGTCAAATTTTGGGGCCTTGTTGATGGCCTCCTCTTCTAATTGAGGGAAATTGGATGCTACATCCTGGGCAATCACAAGGACGAGTGATTTGAGAAACCAATCAAGAGGTTGTTCTTTGGTGGTTTCTTCTTTACACAAACTATGTTGCCACCGCCATTCATGGATGTGGTTAGCAATATGGATAGTAGTGGTTTGTTTGAACTCGGATAGAAGTTATAAACCAATGTCATGATGAAATGGTAATTGGAAAAATGAAAAAAATTATTTGTCCAATGATTCAAAGGTCACATGGGACCCTAATTTTTTGTCCACATACCATTTGGTTGATGAACCGGTGAGAGTTATTTGAAATAACCTCAAGCAGATGGAATCATCCATTATGTTGTTTGAAGAACACCATAAGTGGAAGGTCATAGAATGGTTGGATGGGTCTTCCCTTGGTTTTCCTTCAAACTTAAGAATTTCTAAAGTCAAGTTCATAGGCATATTGGGCCAAGTGACATCTTGTAAAATGGGGTCATTCGTGAGTTTGGCTAAATCAAGAATGTTGAGGGATTCCGAGTATGGCAAAGGGGGATTTGACGGAGGATTATTTCCATCCATCATGTGTGTATGTAATGGGCCTATCCCTTGAGAGGGATTTGGTGGGTTTTTACTTCTTCCTTGAGAAGAAGTTTGACTCCTTCCTCCTTGTGAAGGAGAACCAATAGATGGATTTCCTTGGGTATTTGACCCAAGTAAAGTGGAACCAAGTAAAGTTGATCCCAAAATAGCAGCACTCACTGGGGTATGAGATGGTTGAGCCAGTGAGTTGGAAATACTAGGGAATCCTTCTAGAATAGGAGGGAGATTATGCAAGTGTCTGGAATGACGGGGATTCTGTGGTTCCCTTATGGTTCCTACTAGAAAAGTGAATGTGTGAAAATGGTAACAAGAGAAATAAATGAACACGTGATTTTATATTTTTTACCTTCGCAAAATAGTATAACTCACAATTGTATGTAATCAAATGAGCATCATACATAAATCAATTGCAAAAATAAACAAGCAGGTGGATAGGTGGATTTTTTCCTCATGGGGGAAAAAACAACAAAAAATAAAATCCCATGTCCTAAAAGAATTATAGTCCTTCCTCTCAATTTAGCATTGGGCCTTCTAATAGCACTCCATAGTGGGGTCTGAAGCCACCAGAAGAGGAACTAGTGAAGGTTGAAGTAGTCAGTTATAATGATGGGTAGAGGGTGCATATCCTGAAAGAGCTAGTGATATTTCCCAATAGCCACAAAAAATCTGACCAAGGTGCGATTGTAGTGCACAACCGCCACCTTTGTATATATATTAAGTTTTTCCACTAAGTACCTCGATCAAAGTGAAACATTTAGATTTTCAGCCTAAGAAATGGGTCATGGGCTGGATACCCTCACAAGAGTTGGGTGAATCAAGGAGGGATGCGCAGAACAACCAGACCTTGACCTTCGACCCTTCATGGGTATCTCCCTACCTTATGGTATAGGAACACTTGACTTTGAGGATTTGAAGGATCCCTATTCTCAACTTCTATTGTTTCAAAATGTGAGAACCTGATAACAGGGGGTTATTTGGATACCTACTCCCGAGATCCTACCTAGACTAAAAATTTCTTTTGGCACCTCCTATGGAGGAAAATTTAGTGCCTTCTTAGAAAAAATTTAAATGTGGTGGGCTGCGAGATTTGGGTCATGGGACAATCTCGTTTGAATTAAATGGGTGTGGATAATTTCCAAAGAAGTATTCAGATCTTTTGTAATTCATTTGAAGTACTTTGTGGGTACTACAAAAGAAAGGTTACTTTGAAATCCACTATTCTAATAGAAATTATGTGTGTGAGGAGTGGCTTTGTGTGCAATAAATTGAAAAGTGTGCAAAATATTTTTAATAAGTTAAGTGTAAGATTGCAACATGTCAACTTCTTGTGGTCCTTACAAATATTCTTACCTAGCCTGCTATGTTTCTTTTGTACAACCTTGCAGAATATTTACATCCCTAAAGAGCTATCAATGTGGACATATGGGTCCTTACTTGATCCTTTAAATTCCCTAGATTTTTTTCTATACTAAGAAAGATTTTGAAAAATATTCTAGGATTGTAGACATGTGGGCATGTATGGGCTCGTTGCTTGATCTTTTAAAATTTCCTAGAGTGTCATCTAAACTAAGAAAGTGTTTAGAAACTATCCTAAGATTGCAAACATGTGGGCATGTATGGGACCTTACAAATTTTTAAGATGATTTCAAAAACTAAGAGGTACACTAGGGGGGTTTTGTCCTCTCCTAATGATTTTTAAGGGAGATGAAATTTCCTTTCAACCACCTTTTCTAATTCCCGAGATCACACTAGGGCATGGGGGAAGAGCATACTTGAGGGTTAAAATTTATTTCTAGTCCAAAATTATTTGACTGTATTTGAAAAAGAAATAACTTCAACTCAAAATTTTAAATGTCAAATGAGCCATCCATGTGGAAACAAAGAAAAGAGAAGAATTGTGATTCTTTTTACACCTATGTGCTTATGTTATCTAACCTTCCTTGTGAGAAAGGACTCTAAGTGAAGTTTGATTTCTTTACAAAGTGTAGGAAATTAAAATTTGAAGGTAATGGGACCTCAAACCATTCATAAAATCCCTTAAAATTTACTAAAATTGGACTTATGCACGGGTTGTAGTTCTGATAGACGTGCAGAGGGTGCAAAATGTGCAGAGTTATGAAGGTTTTCACGTGCATAGTGCATAGAGTGTGCATCTGTGTTCCTTGAAATCTGCACACTTCCTATCACGCGTTGGTAAAGAAATTTCCAAGTGAAATTCACTTGCCCTGGCTCTGAATTATGACTTTGGAAGGATAGATTAGGCTAGTTTTTGTACCTGCATATCCAAAAAACTAGAAAGAAGCTCTCTCAATACTTAAATAGAGAGGAATTTGATATCGTTCCCCAGTATGGTCGCCAATCTATTGTGTTGGTTTTGTCACATGGGTGAGCAAAAACACAACACTTACCTTCTTAGTTAAGTCAACTAAACAAGACAGAGGTTTGTGAGTTGATTAGATAACCAAATACACATGAAACAAGGAAATAAAAAATAAAAATAAAAACAAATAATTGTTAGAGAATATTGGAATAACTAGAACCATGAAAAGCAAAAAATGACCATCATATAGCTACCAATGGATGAATATATTGATATGCTAACACCATAAAGAAAGGTGGGGACCTATTAATACCCTCTTCCTCCTTGGGAGGGATCTTGAGTTCCCTAATAGAGAGCTCTTCTTTTCATGCAATGGCAAGTGACAATGGTGAAGAAATACAATGCCAATCCTCTCAAGAGGTGAGTAGGATGGCCCTTGCTATAGTGCTTGAATGATTCAAAGAGAAAAGAGGATTCTCCAAGAATAATTCTTGCAATATAACAATACCTTGAAGTTCTTATTTTTCTAGCACACCCATAGCACATATTTATAGTGTCCATTCCTCGAAAGATACAACTGGTTCATAGTGTGAACAAGGGGCATTTTAGGGCACTTCCTAGTCCTTGACCAACCTCCAAGCTAGATTTCTCTTAGATCTGAGTGTCAAATCATGTTGGGGGTCAGACTATAAGTGGTTTAGAGGCTGACAAGATTCATAAATGTGTCATTCATGAGAAGTGTGGGAATTTTCTTGTAGACAGTCGCACATTTGGCGCATAGTGCGTGTTTAGGGCTATGTTACCCTGCACATTTTGCACATTGTGCATGCACTTCCTTTGGTGAATTTGCACACTTTGATTTGTGAACCAAGTGTATAGTTTTGTGCCTTTTTGATGGATTTTGATGATGTAGGTGTACTAATTGTTTCTATAATTTATGTCTTTCTTCAACCATTGTGTGTAATGTTGCGAACGATTTTTCAGTGATAACAATCACCCAAATGAACCTGTCCAAAATCACCTTGAACATAATCTAGAAAAATTTTCCTATGGGGTGTGGAATGAAATGAAGCCCCTGAATATACTGCCCAAGACTCAGAAATATTATCTAAAGAAAGAATCAAAGCATATTCTAACACATTACTTGTTACATTTTCTTCCTTATTTTTCTCCTGTTGTCCATCTCTTTGTTTCTTTGGAGCCCTTCAGTATTTGTTCATATGTCCTTTCTTCCCACAATTCCATAACTTTATCTCTCCCATTTTGTATTTGGATATGCCCTTCCTAGAATTACGACGCTTCCCTAAGACCTTTCATCTATCCTTTTGTATTCCTTTATTCTCCATGTTTAACACATTCTCCATGTTTAATGCATTACCTGATGTCACACTGGTGCTTTTATATCTCATTTCCTTGCTAAGGATAACACCAACATCATCATCAAATTTTAAATTGTTTAAACCAGAGACATAGTTACTTACAACCATGACCAAGCTGTTCCAACTTTCTGGCAAGGAGCACAATATTATAAGAGCCCTGACGTCATAATCAAAGTCCACTTTTACAGAACCTAGTTGATTAGTAATCGTATTAAATTCATTTAAATGATCTGCAAAATACCACCTTCTGACATCTTCATATTAAACAATCTCTTCATTAGGAATACCTTATTGGACGTTGAGGGTTTTTCATACATTTTAGCCAATGCATCCATCAGCTCCTTCATTTTCTTTTATTTTGAAGTATTGAAAGTCACCGATGATTCTAGGCTCAACCGTATCATTCCTAGTTCCTTTATATCAAGAACCTCCCATTCTTCATCCTTCATGGATGTCGACTTATTTGCTATTTCACCTAATGGTAGGAATAGATCCTTCTGATATAAATAATCTTCCATCTACATTTTCCATATCTGGTAGTTTTGGCTGTTAAATGTTTTGACCCTAAACTTTATATCTTCCGCCATTTCTCTCACATGAGCCAGGAACCTCTTTTCCTGCAAGCTACCTTTCTCTCTGATACTAGTTGTTAGAAAAAACAAGATCACAGAGATAAAATAAAACAAATGTGGAAATAAAACACAAAAGATACACAATACAATAGAGACACAAATATACGTGGTTTTAGCACCAATATTGTTTTTAGCACTTGGTCATCATCCAACATCTCCAAGGGTCAGTTTCAAAAGGAATATTTATCATTTCTTATCTTCATTTCCATTTGCAACTATGCGTTGCAAACTCAACTATGCACTGCAAACTCAATTGTGCGTTGCAAACTCGATTGTGCGCTGCAAAATCAACTGTGCACTGCAAAATTGATTGTGCGCTACAAACTTAATTGTACACTACAAACTCAATTGTGCGTTGAAAACTCAACTATGCGCTACAAACTCAACTGTGTGTTGCAAACTCAACTGTGCACTGCAAACTCAGCTGCATGCTGCAAACTTGACTGTACGCTGGTACACGACAAAATTGTATTTTCATCATAAATTTTAAATTCTAGTCTGGGTTCTTCTTAAATTGTTTTTGGAGATGAATCATTATATTATTGACTTTCTAACCAAAACTGAGCCTAACCTAGTTTGTCGTTTGGGAGAAAATTTGAAATCATCACCTGTAGGAAAGTTTGTAGTGAATCTTGAAATTGCACTGCAAACTCTAACAATTTGATAAATTTGAGTTGTATGAGGGATGCCACCTGCCTAAGTAGGTTCGAATGGGTTCTTAGAGATAATTTAGAGACCAATTTACACTTGTACCTAGGATTTAGCTCCACCAAATCTTCATGAAATGAGCTAGGCGCAGTTGCATTTATTCTAAAAGACAGTTTCCAAGAATCAAGGAATTAGTTGGATTTTATGTTTACCACATATCTCTAAGGCATAGAATCCAATACATGGAGTAGGATGCAACCTCCTTTAGATATTATTGATTTAATTTTATATTTAAAGAGTGACAGGACTTCAAAAATAGGATGCTTGAGCTCGAGAGAGCTGGAGGGGTAGTTTAGCCGTGTATGCTGATTTGTAAGCCTACTGGGCATACCAGAATGTAACATTTCTGCCATTAGAGATTTATGAGAGTTTTTACTATAATATTGTGTTTTATCTATTTTCAATTTTACATTTTCATCTTGATTGAATGAATTTAATACATTGGGGATCAATGGTTGTTCATGGGTAGGATATTCATGAGCTGCAAAGGATTTGCAGTGATTTCCTTCTTTCATGATTTATGTTCAAGTATTATTTTTATTCATTTTGAAAAGAGGATCATTGCTTGATGAATATTTCTTCTTAGTGTTATCTACTTCATTCTTCTGGTCATCATTATATATCTCTTTTGTCTGGTAGGTAGCTTGATTTCCTTTGATCTGCAGAATGCTATGACTCCATGCCTAATGGAATGTCTCTGCAGACAGTCTGCTTCTCTCTTTCTTATTCTTTATTGCTAATCCACCAACCATAAAATTTATTTAATTATTCAAATTTTGATGGGTATTAGGGTTACACCTACAACAATCTAGGTGTGACCTCTAGTGCTAACATGTGGTTCACCTAGTTTGGGCTACGCCCACAAGAGAAATTGCCAGGTCCTTTCTTTTTATTATCTAGTAAATGAAGGGATAAAACCTATAGAAAACCCATTGTAACTTCCTCTTTTCTCTCACAATCTCCTCTCTCAGAATACAATATTCGCAATGATGCATATCCACAATACATTTCCCTCATAAAGAGGGTTTACTTCTAGGGAAAAAAGAACTAAAATAACTTCTACTGTCATATCTGGAACCTTATAATGAACAATCCAGATTTATTATGAAATTAAAATATACATTTACAAGGAAAATTTTCCTCCCAAGGCCCGCTTTCCTTCGAACCCCACAGTGGGGGAAAGCCCCCCCTGCAACCCCCCCACGTGGAGGGGTGTATAGATTCATGGGTTATAAACACGTCTGAAAACAAATACCTATAAAACAAGAAGATAATTAGGCTCCACAACCAAAATAACGTACTGTTGGAAAAACATTTTGGAAATATTTTTCAGGAAAATCCTAAGTATGAAGGACATGCACAGTAGCAAAAGAAAAAAGACAACATAGGAGCAGAGTGCACAGTAAAGGCACATTCAGGATTGGAAGTGCACATTAAAATAATACATAGAAAATAATAAAGAAGAGAATAAGGAAGGAAGACAAAGTGGGCGAAAATGATGGGTAGAAGTTTAGCATGCCAAAATCCGAAAGATGCGCAAAAACAGGAAGAACAATAGTCGAGAGTGAAAAATAAGAATGCATATGTAAACGAAGGAAAATAAATCCCGAACAATGAGTCAAGATGATTTTTCATGAGTGTGAATGAGTTGTAATAGGGTTTTTGGGATAAGAAAAGTGGGGTTTTGAGCCCTAGATTTCATGTATAAATATGTAATGGGTTGGAAAGATAGGGGTTCCATTTTCTATTCTATTCATATTCGTTCATGAGGAGAGTGGGAGAATATATTGAGAAGGAAAGGGTGTATATATGATGGTTAGGGAGAAGTTGTAGAGAGAGTCTTGCACTATAGATTGGCTAGGCAAGATGGAAAAAGAGATAGCTTGAGATATCTATTGTAAGCGTAGTGCACAAGTCTGAGATAAATACAAAAATAATAATAAAGAATCCAGTCATTGTGGAAATATCCCAAAGTTGGGTGAACCACGTTAATTATTGTGTCTTCTTGTATTTTTATGTGATTGATCATGAATATTATGTTTATGCATGTTAGACTAGATCTGTCTATTATATGATCACTTCACAGTAGTTATGAATGGTACAACGAACAGTTTATGTTGCAATATGCAGTATAATGGTGCTATATAACTAAATTCACTCATTAATCAAGGAATAACACTAAGGATAATGCACATAGAGTAGATAAGTAAGAAGTAATAATATTCTGACCTCCCCTTCCCTCAATACTGTAGAAATTTGGTTCCTGCAGCCCCAATAGATGCCTTGGGTGAGACTTCACTTGCATGCAGGTGATGCCGAAAGGGCCGGTGTCTGAAGGGGTTTTTTGGTGAATTAACTTGAACCTAGGGTATTACAAACATGCACTAACAAATGGTTCTGTTGTTGGGACCCATAATTTGTGATTGAGATAATGTTTTGGAGGCAGACTAAGAAAGAGATCTCATAATGTCTAGAAGGGAAGGAATGAGAATTTTCTCGAAAAGAGAATAGAGACCATTTGATGAGAAACAAGAAATGGATGCAAAGGTATCTATACAAAGAGCTGCATGCAATTTTCTTTGGAACATTTATGATTATTTTGACTGAGTGGTTAGAAATATTAGTGCATAATACTGGAAGGTACTGAACAATAGTGTCGAGGAACTGGACTCTTGAGTTGGCAAGGTAGCTAAATTATGTAAGTAATAGAACTTTTGGTTGGACAATATATTGGGGGGTTATATTATAGAATTTGTAGGGGATTGCACCCAACCATACATTGTTGTAGAGAGGGAGTTATTCAAATTTCCACATGAAAGGTTCATGAAATCATTGGGTACGTGGATAAAGATGTTGTTGGGCGACAAGTGTGTGATGATGATGGAGTCTGATTGTTAAGGGGATTTTCTCACATAGGGGAACCAGGGGATGAAAAGTGGATAATATGAAGATACAAGAGAATGAAGAAAGAAATGAGTAAGGGAGGAATTGAGGATGCAAAGAACCAAAGAAGTTGTATTATAGGAAGAAGTCGAGTTTGGAGTACTACATAGTGGAAGAAGGTACAAGGGGAGGAAGACTAGGGCCAAGAAAGGAGAGTCACACAATGATCCCAAGGGAAGAGAACCCTGTGCGATTGTACAAATAATATAAATATTGTACATCAAAGGAGAAGAAGAGGATTATCAGTTCAATACAATAGTAGAAGAACCATTAATCCCTGATCAGACAGGATCATATTTCGATTCCATGACCCTGTGTGCATCACCTAGAACGGAAATCACATTCGAGGATTTGTCAAAAACACTCATTGTTAGCAAGGGTGGAAAGAGTAGTAGTAGCCAGAGTAGTATAAGTAGTGCCTATATTCATAGTCAACCAACATATCCTAGGGGAGGTACTACCCAAAGAAACATGGCATGGGTAGAAAACACCCTTATATTTCCTAAGTTCCAGAGAGGTGGGTCAGAGGTCCCAGAACAATATCTATTTTTCTACGAGACAATTTGGCATGAAAGGTATGTCCAAGATGATGTTGTAAATATTAAGTAGTTGGAAACAACATTTAGAGACTGTGCATTAGTCTAGTACATGAAACTACATAGTACCATTCCTACAGGACAAGCTAGGAGTTTGGTAGAAATTAGACAAGCATTGTTGAAAGAGTTCAAGAAGCCAAAGTTTGAGTCACAACAGATTACAAAGTTGAAGGAAATCAAACAGGTATAGACTAAATCAATATGGGATTATGACCAACATTTTAAGGATCTAATGGGTAGACTGACATTCAATATCCCTGATCAACAACATCAAGAATGGTTTATTACAAGACTTCTACCACACATTCACATGCCATTGATTCAACAGAAGGTTACATCGCATCCTGAAGATTTGGATATTGCAATGAAATTGGAAGCGTCCCCTGTAGGAGACAATGTTGGGAAGAAACAAGTCCAAACGTAAGTAGATCTCTTGACAATTCAAATAATAGAACTTACAAAAGGGAAGGAGAAATAGGAACAAGTCTGGTGTACTAAGTGTAGGACTGAAGGCCACCATAAGGATGAATCCCCAACATTTTCATAGTAGTTGGAAACTAGAGCACTGAATCCATTACCAACAAGGGGATGTTGTGAAATATTTAAGAAATGGGGACATCATCTGATTGAGTGTCCATTACTATAGAAATATCAGAGTACACCAAGGAACTTATTTTTCAACTTCTACAAGTTAGTGAGACATGAAGAAAAGGATTGTCGCACATTTGATGAGAGAGTTCACTTCAGATATGTACAAGATTTATGAGGAGAATGTTATGACAGAAGGAGGTGGTCCAAAATATAATAATTATAGAGGATTTAATCTAGGAAATAGAGGAAATTTTGGCAGAGGTCAAGGTAGAGGAGGTAGAGGACCGATAATATGTTAGAATTGCAATCAACCAGGACACTTAGCTCATGACTTCCCAAACCCATGTACAATCTGCACATACTGTAGAACATTGGAACATGAAACATAATACTATCCTCAACTACTTGCAAAATGGAAGGAAAGAGGGAATCAAAACCAGAACCCAAATAAGAATGTATAGAAAATATCATCCAAAAGACGCAATGAAGGACCTAGAATAACAATTGTTATGTGCATAGGAACTAGAACATGGGTTGATGAGATGAATGGAGGGAAGTAAGATGAGTAATGGGTAAGGAAATTAGTAGGACCTGTGCCAAAATTCTACCCTTAGCAAGAAAATGAGATGTATCATAGGGAAGGAAAATAGATACTAGGACTGGATTAGGTAGCATCAACATCATCTGTGCCTTATGTCTGTGATCATAATATGCCATAGAAGCCACTTGGGAAGGTAAGTACTCTAAGATATTTCCTAAGAAGTTTCATAAATTTAATGAAAGATGAAATTGAGTTGAATGCATTATATGAAATGATTTATCATTCCATGCAAGGAATAGAAATTCCTATCACACATATGGTAGTGAATCAGGTATTGTGTAGAAAGAGGACCAATGGAGAATTTGGATTAAGTGTGCAGATTGGGGAATATGATGTGGATACTTTTATATTGGACTAGGGGTGTGATGTGAATGTGTTACCAAATCATAACTAAGAGATGATGGGGAAACCCATCTTAAGTTTGTCTCATGTTCAGTTAAGGATGGAAAACCATCACAAGATAGTACCAATTGGCTGATTGATAGGAGTACTTGTCAATATAGATGGAGTGTGCAGAGTAGAAGACTTTAAAATCATTGGTATCGTGGATGATAATCAATCATATCCAACACTGGTTGGAATTGAATGGGAATTTGATAATAAGGTGATCATTAATTTAAAGAGGAGGGAAATGATATTTTAGGCAGGATACTTAAAGGTGACCGCACCATTGGATCCAATAGAAGGGAAGAGGTACATAGAGCTAGCAAGAGGGAACAAAATTGACAACCTGTATACTATGATTGTGTGGATGGATGATTATGTTAACCCAACTTCATATGGCGCACTAAGTTGGAGAAGTATTATTTCATGTGTTATTCCCTAGATAGTGGCACATTACCCTTTAATTCAATTTCATTTCCTTCCAATGTAAATTTCATGAAAACTTTTTGAAAATAAAAAGCCATTGTTCCCAATGATTGTAACAATTGGACTCCTTGTATGACATCAACACCACCCATGGGTATAAAAATAATTGGAATATTTATTACATATTCCCCCATAGTAATATTGATCTTATGGCATTTTCCTGAGCAATTGATAGTTCCTCCATTACAATCATTACTTGAAACTCTGTCACTAGATATATAAAGCAATTGAGAGCTTTGTTTAATTTATAGTGAACGAAATTATGAGTACTACCAAAATCAATTAGGACTATTACCTTTTTATTTTTGATATATCCTTCTATCTTGAAGGTTTGAGGAGAGCTAATTCTAGCCAATGTATTACATGATATCGTGAGAGTCAACTCTTCAGAAGAAATCTCTTCTACATTTTCTTCTTGAGATGGTTCTTTTTCTTGTTCTTATTCTTGTTATTCTTCCTCTTCAGAATCTATGTAGAATAATTTATTATCACCACACTTATGTCCCTTAGTGTACTTACTGTCAATTAACGAATAAAACTTTTTCTTTTCTTTCCTCTGATTGTTGAGGTGTCAACCTTGTGGGTTGAGGTGTTTTATAAGAAGGAACATTGTTCTCTTGATAGATGTTAGGAGTGGTCCTTCTAGTATCCATATCCATATTTTTACTTTCAACATTTCTGGCCACTATAAATGCATTCTCTAATGATTTGGGTTCCCAAAGGTGAACCTCACATTGAATGTTATCCTTTAAAGTTCCTATGGATACATCAATCAGGTGCTCGTCTAGAATATTTGTTACCTTTATATTCAATCTTTGGAGGTTCTCAATGTGCTCCGCAACTGAACCCTTTTTCTTGAGATTTATCAAATGGATAAAGAAGGTGTTTCTAAATAGTGGAACATTACCCCTTAATTGGGGCATATTACATTAGTATTGTTATTTTATTTATGTCGACTTGCATACATTATTTTTAATTGTACCTCCTAGTCTCCTATATATACCAAGGATACCTTTTCATTTGGAATAATCTTGTATTTGTAAATATATGTGGTGTATAAGGAGGTTTCTATTGATATTATGTTAGCTGCGGGAGTTATTTACCTCCATGTGTAAACTTAACGAGAATAGAATATTCTGGGAAGCAAGAAGAAACCCTAATGAGTTAGATAATAACCCTAGAAGACAAGTCAGCTCAAGAGGATAATTTGTATTAGGTTATTAGCCTCCAAGAGAAGAAGTCGTCTAGAAGAAATAATATATAATGAGTAAATAGGTATCCAGAATGAGAATTCGGCCCAGGCAGTTAGCCAGAATTAGTATAAATACAAGAGGCCAATATTCATTCTGACAGGCATTCTCAAAATTGCAGAGAAGTACTTGTGCGCACTGCAGTTGCCCAGTTTGTGTGCAAGTTTGGAGGAGAACTGTTGTTGCAGCTGCTGCAACTAGCAGATTTTGGTTTTGGCTTAGACTATCTCTTAGTTATGGTTTGGACTATCTGATCAACTCTTTTTTGGTGTGATATCCTTGGGGAAATGTGTGTTACCCTTTGTTTGTCTATCTATCCTGGGGTTTGCTTTCGGAATGATTCTCTGTCAAGGTTAAGGTGATGGGAGGGTGGATTCAACCTATGGTTGGGTAAAAATAGTGATATCGTCGATGGTAAAATGAGCACATCCATTGTATTCTAATAGGTTATGGGCCCACACCTCCTTCATTCATTCTAACCATTGGAAGGAAGCATAGCCATAAAGATATTAATCTCGTTGAAGAACTGCTACTAGGGTTTCTAGCAGGAGCAGTCACCAAAGCACTGTCACTAGGGTTACTAGTAGGTGTAGTTGTAGAAACCCTAATCCTCTCGTTGAGGAACCTTAAGTGAAGGGATTGACCTAATTTCTGGATAGACCAGTGCACCCTATCCTAGCACATCTCCTGGTACTCTCAGCAAGAAAAGACATCAAGTTTGAGTTTTTGGTCAAATCTATGGTTGACAAAGTCAAAGCAACCATGACTTACTCTATGAAGTAAGAAAACAAGTTAGATGGAGCTTCTAACTTCAGAGCATGGAAGACAAGGATTGACCTCATCCTTTCCAAGAATAAAGTGTTGGATATCGTGAAAGGAAATATTGTGAAATGAGAGTTTGAAGAAGGAAAAGAGAAATAACTGTAGAACGTTGCAACTATGGAAAATTTTAAAGATGGTGACATCAATGCCATGAGTATCATAGTGGACTCTATAAAATACCACTTTATACCCTACATCTCCCATCTTGACTCATCGAGGAATATGTACAATGCCCTAACAAACCTCTTCTCAGTCAGAAACATTGGACAAGTAATGAGTCTGAAGAATGAGCTCTGTGACATGAATATGAATGATGATGACAACATAACATCATACTTTGTGAGAATATCCCAGTTAAGATATCAACTAGAAGCTATTGAAGAGATGATTTCAGAGAAGGAATTAGTAAACATAGTACTCAATGGTCTTCCCAAGACATGGGATGCATTTTCCGCAAGCATGAACACAAGGAAGGATTACCCTACATTTGAATAACTTTGGACTTGTTGTGCTCAAGAAGAATCAAGGATTAGTGAAAAAGAGAAACCCCAAAAGAAGTATGATGATCAAGCCTTTACAACAATATTCAAGAATTTCAGGAACAAAATGAAGTTTGGTTCAAGGAAGAATCCAAAACAAGATAAAGACATGTCAGAAATACAATGATTTAACTATCGAAAGTATGGTCACTACAAGAATCATTGTCCCGATCTAAAGAAAAGGAAGGGGACACACGAAGCATCAGTTTTTGAAGAAAAGGAACCTACAAAGAAGACCAGGAAGGATAAAACAAACTTCTTCCTCTAAGACAAGGTAATGATACTCTTCTTAGTTCTTGTACATATCTTGTTTGCATAGTCTCTGTACGTATCTTGTATATCTATCTCTTAGAAGATAATATGTTCCAAGAAGAACTATACCTATGGAAGAACAAACAAGAGAAGGATTGCTATCATTATACATGTCAGATAATACACATGAACGGATGAAATACATCAAACAAATGATGTGGAAGTTATTACAAGTTCATCCAAAATCATAATCAATCTTGAAGAAACTTAGAAGAATCAAAGACAAAAATAAGTCAACAATCAAGAGGAAATTGGAGAAAGACTTATGACACTTTGCAGAAGATAATAAGGATGCATATGGAAGCGTGGACTCTGTTAGATGGAGGGAGCTGATTGTATATTTCCAAAAGAAAAACATGCACTCATACATGAAGAAAGGATTAGGAGGGAGCTAATCCTATGATCCATTGAATATGATGAAGTATATATCCATGGTAGGAGCCATGAAATATAGTACGTGCTTAGTTTGACCTTAGAATAAGTCTTCTTCAAAGAGAAGCCTTAAAGTATCCTTGGTTGTCCATCCACATCTGTGATCCTATGATGAAAGGAAGAAGTTGAATCTTTAGCGCATCGAATCTATAAGAAACTCCATGGACCCAATAGCTAAAGAAAAACATGAGGAAGAACATGAAGATTCCAAGAAAGAAAGAGAAACCAGAATAATCAGTCATTGTATTGAGAATCACAAGATTAACAGCCTAATATGAACTCACTAAAAGAAATCAATAAAAGGAACTGAAAGTTGTGATGAAGAACAGTGTATATGAATGCAAGCATTGCAAGATCCAGAACTAGAGGTTCTCCCAGATGGAGGGAGAAGACTATGATGATTACTTGTTCCAGTAAACCAGACATACCTCTACATGAGTCATTATATCATCCGCAATATCCATGGGTTGGAGTTCTACATCATATGAATGAAAATACTGTTCTCCAAAGCAATTGAACAAAGAGCATATGAAGAGAAACCTAAAGTCTTTGATGCATTCCAGAAAGAGACCCTTGTATGCAGATGGAAGAATACAACTTGGTGGAGAACCTCCAATGCACAAGAGAAGCATGGTGAAGATTTAGAGATATTGTATCAAAATGATTAATCAGAAGATCGGGATGATGGATTGCCAATCCATGACAAATATCTCATGATGAAAGAAGAAGTGTCACGTGGATATGTTCCAGTTTTACCCTTGCCATGATTTTGTGAGCTAGAAGGAACCAAAGAGGATTCCAACAATGATATACTTTATTGATTAGAGCTACATCAAGTCTTCAAAGAAAACCAATGTTCTAGACTGAAGTACATTTGAAATCAAACATTACATTATCCGTGATGAAGTCCAAAAAGGAGAAAGTGGTTCTCCAATACATATCTCCACAAATGAGCAGATAAGAAGACATTTTGGTAAAGCTTCTGTCCAAGATGAAAGAGTTTGCATACTCAAGTTGGAGTTCGTGGAGACGACTTCCTTATTGAAAAATGAATAGATGAATCCCAGGTTGGGAGGGAGCACTGATGTGTTATTGATTGATGGACAGTCATTTTTCAATTCAAAAATGGTCCAGGATGAGCAGTTCCTTTCCAGTTTGGAAAGTGGTTTGATATTTCTGCCAAACAGGCATTTTCCAGTTCAGAAAATGGTTCATATGGAACGATCATTTTCATAATGGAAATGGTTCGATGGATTGTTGATGTACCATATACAACGATTCCCCATTGTGGTTAGCATGTGGAATGGTCTAGGGAAGTCTCTCTTCTTGAGGGTTACTCAAGAAGACTGGTCCACCTCGCCGGACAACGATTTCCCATTGTGGTTAACATGGGGAATGGTCCATTTTGGAGGTTGGTGCAGGACATTCATTGCCTTAGGAAATGGTTTGGACAGTCATTCCTTAGAGAAGATTCATTCTCTCTAGGTTTCACTTTGTTTAGTGTCGGAGGAGTGGCCCAGGGTGGGGAATGGTCCAGGTTCAACAATTAGGGATAGAAATTCCTTAGGGTAGACTCATTCTTTCCAGGTTACACTTTGTCTAGTGTTGGGGGAATGGCCCAGGGTGGGGAATGGTCCAAGCTGAGAAATCAGGATAGTTATTCTTCCTTGCTTGAGAAGAATAGTCTAGATAGCTCATCATTGATGTTTGACCTTCTGAGGGAAGATGCTCTTCCAAGATCTCACACATGTGAGTGGAAGAATGGCCTAGATGATTCATTTTATATCATAACATTGTTTATGTACAAGTTGATATTAGATGATTGTTATGAAGTCTGTATGTCTCTAGACAATAGATGTATACTACTATGGTGGATGTGTTCCACTGTTTGTGACTATACTGTTAATTTTTCAAAATCCCACCCAGTTTCAGTCTCGCTGATTTTTCTGTCAAATTTAAATGCTAAATTCAGTTTCAGCACTGTTTCATCATATGCTACAGCCTAGTGTTTCAGCATCTGCTCACAGCGGTGTTTCAGCATCAGCATATGCTACAGCCTGGTGTTTCAGCATCTGCTCACAGCGGTGTTTCAGCATCAGCATATGCTATAGCCTGGTGTTTCAGCATCTGCTCATAGCGGTGTTTCAGCATCAGCATATGCTACAGCCTGGTGTTTCAACATCTGCTCAGCACTGTGTTTCAGCATATACTCAGCCTGGTGTTCCA
>JZKD02S1694996.1:202594-216675 GCA_000966675.3 Picea glauca | reverse complement strand
AGGAGAGTTGAAGAGTCATGAACATGCATTTGTTTTTATGTATGTGTAAGCAGTGAACCTGGTGATGGTTCATCATGAGTGATTCATGATTGTTACATGATTATGTATCATGTTTGTCGACTTGTCAGTTTCGGAAGGTTGATGTTTCGAATAAGTCTCGACTGGTGTTGATGATTTTCTGATGACTATGTTGTGTCGATCGTGTTGTTCGACTTGTGTTTAGTCGATGGTGTTTGTTGGCTTGTAAGTCAATTTTGTGTACACCATGATGCAGGAAAACGCCATGTACTTTGATGAAGTACAAGATGCGACAGTTTGTTTGAAGAACAAAATATTTTGTTGGCATCATTTTCAATCTTGTATGATTTGTTTTCAAGATTGATGGTTTTCTTGGCTTGTGACAAGATGTCGCATGAAGGTTTTTGCAGCCATTGGGGAGCTAATTTTGTTGATGCCAAAGAGTTCACAAGAGGGACTTGATTCTTAGTGGGAATATTGGCATTCTTCCAAGCATAGAGAGAGCAGTGGGTCAGCAGCAGCCAGAGAACAGTGGTTGAAGGACATAGCCAGTTGTAGTGCCCGGCATGTCAAAGTATTCAGGTAATTGTCGAAAACAATTTGATATAACTTGAAAGAAGACAGATGATCATAAGCTTTTGTGGGTCCAAAAGTCTTTCAGTGGGAAAGTGTGATCAAAATCTGGACCAGGGGTCAAAATTTTGCTCAAATTTCAAAGTCCTCAGAATGCGACGAAAATAGTTCCATTGCGTCCGTATCGTCTTCCTGATTCCGGCGGTATATTTACTTTCTCAAACAGAGTCCGTATGGAGAAGATATCGTGATCTGTTCACCAAGGCAAACAGGCAAAAATTTGATGCTGACTGTACCTGTCCGTACAGTCCTTACAGTGACATGGTAGAGGTCGTACAACTCACACGTGGTAGTTGACGTGGCAGGCATTTACTGGTTATAAATGGAACAAATGTGGTTTCGACACGTGGCATCTATTGAGCAATGGTATGGTGCCACGTGGCCCAGTCATGGGTGGCCACGTGGCACCAATTTATTGGATATTAGTCGATTGGTTGGTTTATTAAAAATTTTATAGGTCCATGGGGTTTGATCCCCAGCCCTCCACCCACCGTTCAAATATTTAACAAAGGCCAACCCACAAACACGCCACACTATGGTGCTTAATAACCTTACGGTGAAATATATATATATGTTGGTTTGTTTACTTTTTGGTGTGGGGTTAGGGCTGGGGCTAAGCCCCAGCCCTTGGTTCTTATGTGTGCGCGTTGGTTCCATATGACCCTACCATCCGACAGTTTGTGCACGTGGGAATTGTGTTATGGGTTAAGCCACGGTTATAGTGTGGTATGTCACCATACCATTTTAAATGAGCGCGTGGGTTATGTTTTCAAATGTCGGCCCATGGTTGTGTTTACATATCATATAACCATGTATTTAAATGGCGCAAGGTTAATTGTATAGCCCATGGTTTGTAATGTTACCACATGTGACCACAGCTAAAATGGTTAGCACGGTTTCAAATGCACCTGACACTTGGCGCTTAACCGTTGGCTCATAAAGATTAGCTCCTTTTGTTATAGCGCATGGTCTTATGGTAGCCACATGTGCCCAAGAGGTTGACAGTTAGGGGCTGGCACGCCCATAACTGTTCAACAGTTTGTACCATTGGCATGGTTGCACCCGGTGCCAGGTTTTAATGCGCTTTTGGAGCGTGTCCTTGGTTCATGCACATAGAGGTGCGTTTTGGTGAACCAGTTTCAGAAAGCTTGAAGGAGGAAAATGGAGGAGGCCTAACTTCTTCATCTTTTGGCCGATTGAGGTGCCGTAAAAGCCCAGCTAGGGATTTTTGGATGTCCTAGATCCATTGGTTCTATTTTCAAGGCCATTTGAAGACTTTTTCTGCATTTTTTTCACCATTCAAGTTTCAGCAAGCTCTAGGGAGCTTGAAGCCCTCATTGATCGAGGACATGGTTTGGTGAGCCTATGTTTGTTTTCTATGATTGAATAATCATTTTTGGCTAATTGATATTCTATGAACACAATGGGATAGGTTTCAGAGCCTGTTGAGGACTTTTACAGGTGTTTTTTCCAAAGAAAAGCTCAGGGAAGCTTATGGCCACATGTAGAAGAGGTCATGCCCGGATGAGCCATGATCCGTTTTCAGAGTTCTATTAGTCATTTTTGGGGTTTTTATGTGTTCTGATCTCAATGGTATAGTCCATTTTTCCATTGGAATTGAGCAGCATCTTGTAAAATATCTTTTGACTAATTAATCCCAGAGATCCAAGTCCATTATGGAGGCTCAAGGAGATGTAGGCCGGAGGGGGGTGAACTCCTTTATCATGTTGTGATTGTTGTGAGTTTGATGGTTTATTTGATGCAAGTTATGTTTCTGTGTATTTATTGAAAGTATATATTTAACCATCTAAAAGAACAATTCCTCACACATAAACATTTACAAGAAGATGCATGAACTTAACATATAAGTTTATCTTGCATATTTTTAACACATGAAGCAAGGTCCTGTAAAGTTTATTTTAATGAAGTAGAGGGTGCTTGCATAGCATAACAAGTCAGCCTTCTATTTTCAGATCAGTATAGGATAAGAAAAATGGACAGATTAGGATTTTTGTAGACCTGCAGAAGTTGAATGATGCATGCCTACACGATTCATTTCCAAAACTGTTCATAGATGAAGTACTAGAGAATATAGAAGGGAAGGAGGCTTGTTCTTTCATAGATGGATTCTTAGGGTACTATAAGATCAAAATTACACAGTAAGACATGTATAATACTAATTTTGCAACAGAGTGGGGAAGTTATCAGTAAACAATGATGACCTTTGGACTGAACAATGCACCTTCATTTTTTTCAAGAGTTGTGGTTTCAACTTTTAAGGAATTTATTCATAAGTTCCTTGAAGTATACTTAGATATCTGGAATGTGTTTAGTTACTAAAGGATCACATAAAATTACTCTGCTTAATGTTGTATAGGTGTAGACAATGTCAGTTTTCGCTAAATTTGAAGAAATGTGTTTTTTGCACACCTTTTGGAATTTTGTTGGGCCATGTGGTATTCAAGCAAGGATTATTAGTCGATCCTATCAATATTGCAGTGATTCTAGATTTAAAACCACCTACATCAATCTGACAACTAAGGGAAATTGTGGGTCACACGGGATATAAAATTAAGTTTACCAAAGGTTAATATGTGCATTTTTCAACACCTATGGAGAAGGTGTTGAAGAAGGAAGCGAAGTTCCAATGGAATGATGTCTGTCAGAAGGGTTTGGACACCTTAAAACAAAAATTAGTGACCACATTTATTTTGATCTTTCTAGATTGGAACAAGGAATTCTATGTTCATGTAGATGCATCGTCCATAGATTTGGGTGCAACACTATCTCAACCAGGGGAAGGAGACATAGATCACCCAATTTATTTTGCATGTAGGAATTTGTCCACAACAAAGAACAATTATAATACCAGAGAACGAGAAGGATTGGAAATGGTATATTTGTTTCATAATTTTAGACATTATTTATTGGGTTCTCATTTTAAGATGTATACAGACCATCTGCACTAAAATATTTAGTGAACAAACAAATGTTGGGGGGGGAAATATGCAGGTTGTTACTAATGTTTTAGGAATACGATTTTGAGGTTGCTATGAAACTAAGGAAGTTGAATGTAGGACCTGATCATTTATCGCACATACTATCAAGAGAAGATGAAGGGAATCTATATGACATCTTTCCATATGCACAATTATTTGTAGTTAAGATGGTGGATGACTACTTTGCAGACATCACCCAGTTTCTAAGTACAGGAATGACCCCATCAAACATGACAGTTGCACAAAGGAAATAATTAGTGGTTAAAGCAACATATTATTAGTTGATTGCAAGGAACTTATACAAGTTGGGTGCAAATGGAATTTTGACAATGTGTGTTGGAACACGAAAGGCCTATGATACTCATAGAAGAAAACAAAGGGATTGCAGGAGGACACTACACATGTAAATAAATTGTGCATAAGATTTTTTGTGTAGGGATCTTGTGGCCCACACTTCATAAAGATGATAAAGAATATTCTCAGGCATGTGATGTATTTCAATGCGTGGGAAATCCATCCAAGAGGGATGAGATACCTTTACACCCACAGGTTATGTTACAATCATTTGATAAATGGGAAATAGACTTTGCTGGACCAATCAACCCATCAGGGAGAAGATCAGGATAGAGGTACATAATCATTGTGATGAAGTATTTGACCATATGGGAAGAAGCAACACCAGTCATAGACTGCACCTTGAAGACTGCCGCCTAGTTTCTATTTTAGAATGTAGTCACTCAATTTGGGTGTCATGCATTCTACTTAGTGATAAGGGAACACACTTCTTGAATAGAAAAAATACATAATTGAATAAGGAATTTCAAATTCATCATCAAAATAGTACCTTATATAATTCTCAGGCCAATGGGATAGTAGAATATATTAATAAAATTCTACAGAATGCTTTGACAAAGATATGCAATGTAGGGAGAGATGATTGAGACTCAAGGGTTCCTGCAATTTTATGGGCCTACAAGACTACAAGAAAAAATTTGATAGGATATTAGGGACCTAACCCCTCACGTAGGTAGAATAATATATTCTTATGTAATAAAGGTAAATATTAATAAAGACTAGCAATAAGGAAGAATAAGTCGAATGTAAGAAGACCAAATAGAAGCTTCCGCTCCTAGAAGGATCTTCCTCTAGATGGTTCTTTTGATAGACATATTTAGTATAAATAGGAGTCGAGGGTATGAGAACTTTTTCCTTGGATATTATTGTAATTAAGCTCTACTCGACTAGAGGTTTCCCCCTCGAAGAGGCAAGTGAACATTGCTCTCAGTAATCAAAGTTCTCTTTCTAGTGTTATTCTGGTATCATTTCAGTATTATTGTGGTGTTGTTCTGGTTATATTATTGTTCATATGCCATTTCTAGCATTTTATTTATGTTTTGCATACTTTTTCTATCTAGAATATTACAAGTGGTATCAGAGCACTTTTCTTGGCAAAAAATTGTGGGTGAATTTTTTTCAGGGTAGAGACGTATTCCAGTGTCTTTAAGCTACATAGATCACATAAACCCGCTATCGAGGATTCATACACGCATTAAATACAAGTGTTACTTAAGCACACATCTGTTGGACACCCTTGTAACCCATGTTGGTACCCCTTCGAGTGGTAGCGCATAAGAAAACACTTGTATACAGATCGACCTAGATTTCCTGAATCCCTCTTTAGATAAACCGATCAGCCACCTAACTTCTATAGTGCCATCGATAATAACACTCAATAAGATACTCTCTATTACCTGGGTAGTCGGGTAGTACGGCTAAGGGAATGGTCTAGCCTCCTTAGTGGGTTCCCTGAGATATTGGGTCGAGTACTACTGTTGGACCCCACATGTATATTAGAGAGATATAGCATAGGGAAAACCCTTGTCTATAGAACATTTGAATACCTAACCTTTGGGGACGGAAACAAAAAACAAAACAGTCAAGATCTATTATCGTGCAACTATGTGTGAGTTGCCAAATCACTACACATTTCTTCCTTCTTAAGCATTTGGGAATTTCATCACTACATTATTCTCCAGACTGAAGTATAACTCCGTAGGTGTAAAAAATAAAAAAAAGGAGGGGGGGGATTGATGACCTTGTTGATCAGCTAAGAGGGGGAAAAGTATTTTCAAAGATAGACTTGAGATCAGGATAGCATCAAGTAAGAATCAAGGAAGAAGACATCTATAATTCATCCTTTAGAACCAGATATGGGCATTATGAATTTGTAGTGGTGCCATTTGGACTGTCCAAGGAAACAACTGTCTTTATGTTCTTAATGAATGACATATTCAGAAATTAATTGGATACTTTTTTCATAGTATTTCTGGAAGACATAATTTTCTATTCTAATTTAGAGGAAGAGCATGAACATCACCTAAGATTGGTATTGCAAGTACCGAGGGAACATCAACTGTATGCCAAGCTTAGTAAGTGTTATTTTTACCAAGAATAGATCCATTACCTGGGACACATTATTTCAGAACAAGGTATAGTAGTGGATCCAGAGAAGATTGAATCCATTAGAGGATGGCCAACACCTAGGAATGCTTTAGAAGTCAAATATTTTATGGGATTAGTCAATTACTATAGAAGATTTATAGCAAGTTTATCTAAATGTGTTCATCCCATCACTTCTTTGCAAAAGAAGGGAATTAAATTTGAATGGACATCTAAGTGTGAAGATAAATTTAATCTACTAAAATAATTAGTTACTAGTGTACCTATTTTAAATATTGGTGGCCCAAATGAAATTTGTGTGGTATGTAAAGATGCATGAAAGGAAGGACTTGGTGGAGTTCTCACTCAAAATGGACATGTCATTGGTAATGAGTCCATAAATATTAAATAACATGAGTCGAGCTATGCCACACATGAATTGAAACTTTCTCCCATTATTCACGCATTGAATATGTGGAGGAATTACCTCATGGGGAAGAGATTTGAATTAAGAGAATACCACTGTGGTCTGAAATATATTTTTGAACAAACAACATTGAATGCCAGGAAAATGATATGGATGGAATTTTTAAGTGAATACAATTTTTATATCAAGCATATAAAAGGAAAAGAAAATAAATTTGTTGATGCACTTAGTAGAAGAATACATCTCATGCATTATACAATTGTTAGTATGAATTAGTCATATTTAAAGAGTAGAATTTTATATGTTGTTGTTATGGATCATCATTACCTGCAGGTAAAACAAATCTTACAACAAGAAAATGTACAGCATAAAATTAAAGAATATGAGATGGAGGAAGATATATTACTTATACATAAAAATAGAATTTGTGTTCCTAGTTCCAGAGAACTTAGAAATTTGGTATTAAAAGAAATGCATAATGTTCCATATGTCGGACATCTCAGTTACCAGAAAACAATTGTAGTAGTGAAAAGCCTGTTCTTTTGGCTATGAATAAAAAGAGATGTTGCCGATTACATTTCCATATGTATGGAATGTCAGAGAGTGAAGGCTGAGCATAGGCACCCAGTGGGTTTTCTACAACCATTACCAATTCGAGAGAAGAAGTGGTAAGTGGTAACCATTGATTTATAACTAAATTTCCCAGGACAACAAGACACCATGATTCAATCATGGTAGTGGTTGCTAAATTGAAAAAGTCTACTCATTTTGTTCCTATAAAAACAACTCATACAATAGCTAATATTGCAGAAATTTACAGGAGAGAAATTTCTAGGTTGCATGGGATACCTAAAACAATTGTCTCAGAAAGAGATACATAGTTTACTTCAAATTTATGGAGGGTATTTTTTAAAGGATTTGTTACAAATATGAACTTTATCACAACATACCATCCACAGTCAGATGGGCAGACAGAGAGAGTCAATTAAGTAATTGAAGACATGTTGAGAATGTATGTGATGGATAAACCATCTAAGTGGTAAGATTACTTACAATTAGTCGAGTTTGTCTATATTAACGGGTATCAAGATTAATTTAAAATGAGCCCATTTGAAGCGTTGTATGGAAGGAAATACAATACTCCAATGAGTTGGGATGACCCAAAAGACATAGTGGTACTCGGTACATAATTTCTCAAGGATATGGAAGACCAAATGGTTAGAATTAAGCAGAATTTAAAGGTAGCTCAAGATAGACATACAGATAAGAACATAACAACTAGATAATTTAAAGTGGGGGAGGATGTGCTTTTAAAAGTGAAGCCCAAGAAGAGATCTTTGAAGTTGGGTAGTTTTACAAAGCTAGTAGCCATATTATGTGGTTCATTTGAGATATTGGACATAATAGAGCTAGTTGCATACATGCTTGCATTTCCTACTTCTATGATTGTGAATAATTTATTCCATGTCCCTTTTTCTAAAAAAATATGTACATGATCCTAACCATTGTATTGATTGGCATCTGATTCAGGTAGAGATAGAGGGAGAATTTCAGGTCCAACCAACATGAATATTGGACAAAAAAGTCAAAATTCTCCAGAATCGCATTATAGAGATGGTGAAAGTCTAGTGGACATGATACGATCCTCAATATGCTACTTTGGAGCATGGAGATTCCATGTGGGTAGAGTACCCACAACGTTTTGAATAAATTTTTAAATTTTGATTTATGTTTTGTATATGCACCAAGGACAGTACTAAAATAAGGGGGAGGGGATGTAACACCCCAGGTTTTGAGCCTCGTATTAAATAATGTATCTCTTTAATCCATGAAAGGCCAGTGTGGCCAAACAATTGAAAGAGGCCAATGTGACTAGGAAATGTAATATTTTGATCATTATTATTAATAAATACATCATTGGTTGCTAGTGTTAGGGACCTAACCCCTCACGTAGGTAGAATAATATATTCTGATGTAATAAAGGTTAATATTAATAAGGCTTAGAAATAAGGAAGAAAAGTTGAATGTAATAAGACCTAATAGAAGCTTTCTCATCTAGAAGGATATTCCTCTAAATGGTTCTTTTGATAGACATATTTAGTATAAATAGGAGTCGAGGGTATGAGACATTTTGTCTTGGATATTATTGTAATAGAGCTCTTCTAGACTAGAGGTTGCCCCCTTGAAGAGGCAAATGAAAATTGCTCTCACTAATCAAAGTGCTCTTTCTGGTGTTATTATGGTATCATTTCAGTATTATTGTGGTGTTGTTCTGGTTATATTATTTTTCATCTGCCATTTTTAGCATTTTATTTCTATTCTGCATACATTTTGTATATGGAATATTACAAGTGGTATCAAAGTACTTTCCTCAACATAAAATTGTGGGTGAATTTTTTTTCAAGTTAGAGACGTATTTCGATGTCTTTAAGCTACAGAGATTTGTTGTTATGTGCATAAACCCATGGTCAGAGATTCATACATGCAGGAAATACAAGTGGTACTTAAGCGCACATCTTTTGGCCACCCTTGTAACCCTTGTTGGTACCCCTTTGAGTGGCAACGCATTAGAAAACACCTATATATGAATCGGCCTAGATTTCCTAAATCCCTCTTTAGATAAACCGATCGGTCGCCTAACTACTATAGTTCCATCGAGAACAACACTCAAGAAGATACTCTCTATTACCTGGGTAGTCAGGTAGTACGACTAAGGGAACGGTCTAGACTCCTTAGTTGGTGCCCTGGGATATTGGGCCAAGTACTACTATTGGAACTCATACATATATCAGAGAGATATAGCATAGGGAAAACCCTTTTCTGTATAACCCCTGAATATCTAACCCTTGGGGACGGAAACAAAAAAACAAAACAAACAAGATCTATTTCCGCACAACTATGTTCAAGTTACCAAATCACTACACATTTCTTCCTGCTTAAGAATTTGGGAATTTCATTAGTATAGTATTCTTCAGACAATATTCTTTAGACTGGATTTTGTTGCACTATTATTTGAGACCTATTCCATTGGATTTATCTCTTCACCCTTATCACATTCATACCTATCATTTTTCAACAAATTTTTTGACCCCACCCACCCCTTTTCGATTCCCTCATCATCATGGCCCATACACGTAGAGAAGAATTGGAAGATAGCTTCAATTCCTTTCAATTTAATTTTACAGAGACCCAACACGAAGTGAGACAGATCATGCCAATATTTCCACCATCAATAAAAATATGCATTCCTCCATAGCCACCTCAATAGAGGAACTCAAAGAAGACCTCAAACAATACATTACTACCCATCTTGAATTTGTCGCTTTGATGATCTGCACCAAGATGCATATCCCTGTAGATACCACTTTATCTGACCCACCTTTTCATACCGAAGCTGAAACTTCTTCTCAGTCCCATAATTTTCAATACCATCACTTTCAGCGTGACCTACGCCTTCTGCATGTGGATGTGACCAAATTTGATGGCTCCAATACCACTGGTTGGGTAACTCAAATGGAACATTATTTCTCTTTGTACGGAATTATAGATGAGTTGGACAAAATCTGGTATGGTGTTCTCCATATAGATCAAGAACATTGGCAATGGTGGCAATGGAGAAAAAATTCCCATCAAGGGTATGTTGCTTGGACACACTTTGTGGCAGAGATTTATGAACTCTTTGACATAGACACCAACCATTTAGGCCATTTGAAAAAGTTGAAACAATCTGGCACAATGAAATACTTTATAGCTTCTTTTGAAGGAATGGATTTTCATACAGAGGGCATGTCTTATAATTTTTTCTGAGAATGTTTTATCAGTGGCCTCAAGGATGACATTCATGCCCATGTCCTCATGGCTCGGCCTTGGAGTTGGGTGGAGTATACTAAAAGAGATAAGGAAGCACAACAAGTTGTCTCTTCTCAAAACCGGAAACCCTCCTTTATTCCTCTCACTAAACTAGTAAATCCCACTCCTCCTTCTACTCCACTAAAGATCCAAAAATTCACCAGGGTCGAAATGGATAAATGCCAACTCAAAGGTATTTGTTATAATTGTGATGACAAATATTTTCTAGGACACAATTGTAAGGAACAAAATCTTTTTATGGCCATCTTGAAGTATTTTTTGGAAGATGATGTAGAATCTCCCCTTGTGTCTATGTCACCTGAACCCACTGACATAACCCCTCCCTCAGACCCTCCCAAAGTAGAACCGGTCATTTCCCTAAATTCTCTCACTGTATTATCTGCTCCCCAAACCCTGAAACTAATTGGCTACATCAATCATAGGAAGTTCATCATTCTTGTTAATAGTGGAATCACCCATAATATTATTCATCACCACATTTCCCAAGAAAATAATTGCTATATCTGTGCAGTCAATAATTTCCAAATCATGATTTCCAATGGTGGGTCCATGAAATGTGGAGGGTGTTGTGAAAATGTGTTTCTCGAAATTGGTGAATACCACCTGAAATATCATATGTTTTCTATTGACATGGGCAGTTGTGACATTGTGTTGGGTGCAGATTGGCTAAGAAATTTGGGTTCCATTCTCATGGATTTTAAGGAATTAAACATGCAATTTGACCATGAGGTCCAACAATATAAGTTCCAATGCATCACCGTCAGTTCCCCTGAGATCATTAGTTCCCATCACATGGAAAAAATGCTCAAAAAAGTTCATTCTCGCATCATTTCCCAACTCCATGCCATACAAGCAACTGAGACACCCTCTGTGTCGCAGGACCTCCAATCCATCCTCTCTAAACATCAAGTGGGTTTTTCCACTCCCCAGGTACTCCCTCCTTCCCATGGTGTTCATGACCATTCCATTCCCTTTGCCCCAAGAAGCCTTCCTCCCAATATTCGTCCCTATTGTCACCCCTTTTCCCCAAAAATTGAAATTGAGAAAATGGTTCAAGAACTGCTTAACGTAGGTGTTATCCACCCTAGAACAAGCCCATACTCTTCTCTTGTTGTAATTTTCATGAGGAAAGAAGGTTCTTGGCGCATGTGTCTTGACTTTCATGCCCTCAACAAACTCACAATTAAAGACGAATTTCCCATTCCTTTCATTGATGACTTCTTGGATGAATTAAGTGGCGCCCAGTGCTTTACTAAACTTGATCTTCGTTCTGGATACTACAAGATTTCGTATGAAAGAGTCAGACATTCCTAAGACTTCCTTTAGAAATCATGAGGGCCACTATGAGTTTTTTTTCATGCCCTTTGGCTTGTTTAATGGTCCCTCCACTTTCCAAATCCTCATGAATCATGTCTTCCGACCTTTTCTCCATCATTTTGTCTTATTTGTGTTTGATGATATCCTCATCTATAGAAAAACCTAGACAGACCGTCTTGCTCACATGGATCGATTTCTCCATCTACTCTCTCAGCACCAACTTTTCCTGAAACAATCTAAATGTGCTTTTGGCGCCTCGAAAGTTGAGTACTTGGGTCATATTATTGGCAAGAACAATGTCAGGGTGGATCCTAAAAATATTGAAGCTATGTAAGAATGGCCTCGCCCAAAGAATCTAAAACGATTGCACGGATTTCTTGACTTAATAGGTTATTATTGCAAGTTTGTTAAGAATTATGGAAAGATTGTGGCACCTCTCACTACACTCCTTAAAAAAAATTATTTCACTTGGACTCCAACAAATTCTAAGGCTTTTCAAACCTTGAAGATGGCCATGTGAACCACTCTAGTCCTATCCCTTCCTAATTTTACACAGACCAATGTCCTGGAATGTGATGCTTCAGGGAAAGGAATTGGCATTGTCCTTATGCAAGAGGGTCGACCTTTGCCCTTTACCAAAAAACAATTGTCTGAACAAAATTTGGGAAAATCAATCTATAAAAAGGAAATGTTAGCTATTCTTCATATCGTTGATCTTTGGCACCCTTATCTATTGGGGAAATGCCTCCAAATTAAGACAAATCATCCAAGCCTCAAGTATTTTATAGAACAACGCATTTCCTCCCCAGAGCAACAAAAATAGGTGACTAAACTCTTTGGATATGATTATGAGATCATTTAGAAGAAAGGTAAAGACAATGTGCTTGTGGATGCACTTTCCTCAAAATATGAAGATGAAGGGTCCCTTTTTTCTCTCTCCTTCATTGTACTAGATTGGCTCCAAGCCATTCTCCAGGAATGGCTACACGATCCCAGAAATTACATCTGATACAACAATTGTAGTCGAATTCTCTAATATCCCCAAGGTACTCTTTGCTCCATGATGAGATTCGATACAAAGGTCGTTTGTATTTAAGTAAATAGTCAAAAATTAAATCAATGGTACTTTCTGAGCTTCATGCTACACCCACAACTGGGCACTCTGGGTTTTCCAAAATCTATGACAGGGTCAAACATTGTTTTTCCTGGGATGGTATGAAACATGACGTTCGTAATTTTGTGGTTGAATGTGATGCGTGTCAATGCAATAAGGGAGAAACAGTCAAATCTCTTGGCACACTACAACCTCTTACGATTCCACCTGCTATTTGGTGGGATATCTCTATGGATTTTATTACAAGTTTACCTAAATCGGGAAATAAATCAGTCATCATGGTGGTAGTTGATCGCCTTTCTAGGTATGCTCATTTTTGTGCTCTTCAACACCCATTTACATCATCCATTGTGGCTCAACTTTTCATGGATCAGGTCTTCAAGCTTCATGGCATGCCACATTCTATTGTTTATGATCGTGACCCAACTTTCACTAGAAATTTTTGGCAAGAACTGTTCAAGCTACAAGGCACCCAATTGCATCTTAGCACAACTTATCATCCCCAGACTGATGGTCAAACTGAAGTTGTCAACAAGTGTTTGGAAACATATTTGAGGTGTTTTGCATCAAAAAATAAAAATCAGTGGGCTCAATGGTTACCACTAGCTGAATAGTGGTACAACACTTTATACCATACAACTACTTGCATGACTCCTTTTGAAGTGGTATAATGACAAAATCCACCTTCAGTTCTCTCATATTTACCAGGTGTCTCGAAGGTCCAGGCGGTTGACTAAACACTTACAGTTTGAGAGGCTATTCTCCATAACCTCTAAGAGAATTTGGTCATGGCCCAGAATCGTATGAATAAACAAGAAGATCAAGTTCAATCTAAACATCAATTTGCATAAGGGGATCAAGTGTTTCTTCGACTACAACCTTACGAGCAAAATTCACTCAACGCTGACCATTGTCAGAAACTGGCACCCAAATTTTATGGTCCTTATACCATCCTCAAGCGTGTGGGATAGGTGGCCTATCAATTAGATTTACCCATTCATTCTAAGATATATCTTGTTTTTCATGTTTCCTTCTTAAATAAGGTGATTGGAACTAAGTGCCAAACTCAAACCAATCTTCCCGAGTTGGACGAAGAAGGCTCCATTTGTCTACAACCACAAGCAATTTTGGACCAGCGTGAGTATCACCTGCGTCAGTGAACCATCAAGGAAGTGTTACAAGGAATTGTTAGTCCAGTGGAAAGATACAACCCCGAAAGATGCCACTTGGGAACAAATTACCATTCCGCAGAAATTTCCACATC
>JZKD02S1694996.1:173310-199493 GCA_000966675.3 Picea glauca | reverse complement strand
CAAGAAAGACAATTTTTTCTGTATACAATTTCCAACAAAATTAGTCACTATTTTGCAAGCTTTTAATGGCCCGCAGTCAATAGCATATATTAAATACAACTATAGGAGAATTCCTGTGTAAAGTTGATGAGGGTATTCTCATAGTTGACTAGTCTTAATTTAGCACACAGGGAAGCCAGACAATACTTAGCCATAATGCCATACAATTTACATGACACAACACACCACTCAATTTTAATCATTTACACTCCATCTCCTATGAAGATAGGGAGCCTCATCTCATATTCCATAGAGTTGCCTAGGTTTCCTTTCTGAGTATATGTTGAACTACTAGTAATAATACTCTAAGGACTCTGACTATTATGATTTTGTAGTGTTGCTGAAAAAACAGGGGAAGTGATAGTACTTACTTCAATGGTCTACACAGTTCCTAAAGTTGTTGTCTCTTCTTGAAGAGGTTCTTCAACTTCCTTTTCCTCTTCCCTAATGGGTTCTGAATTCTCTTCATCTTCAGATCTTCCTCTTCTCCACTGTAGAAACCCTCGTCCCCATAGTTTTTCTTAAATGTGTTCGCAAGATGAACTTCTCTTAATGCTCTACCACTGGGCATATGTCCAGCCTCTGTGTCTATGTCGCTATCTGAATTCTTGAACATTAGATTTTTCAAATCTGACCAACTACTGTATCTTCAAGATGCTCTCCCCATGTAGTAGCATCTTAATCCTCAACTTCAGAAAATGTAAAAATTTTCCTCTGGGTCCCTTAAAGAAATACCTCTCAGCTTGGCTATTTGACTCTACTCTATCAACAGAAAAATCGGTGATATACCCTCCAATGGTGCTATCAAAACAGTGATCTACTAATCTTGACATGGTGTTATCAACTCTCTTGACCTTCTTGATCAACGTCGACGTCCAAACCACAGGGGGCCTAGATTAGATCTCAAAATGGGTATCTACAATCCTAGCTAACCACTCGTATAGCTCCTAATGGATTCCTCCAAAGAAAATTTTGCGTATATCAGTAAATATATATCTCTCCAACCAATCCTCTGTACTAAGATTAGGGTTATTATTTTGGGCTTCAACGAAGTCCTTTTCTTGGTATTCTATCCACTTATGAATATTTGTCTTCGATGGAAACCACCTTGGCATTCCCTCAAGAAGATTCTTGTCCCGACAACGGAACCATTTGTTGGAACAAGGGAAGACCCAGGGTTCAGCTCCAAGAGCACACAAATAAGCCCTAACTATTGGAACTTTCGACAACACCTGTGAGGCAGATGCAGTCTCACCCGAAGTAGCTATGAGGGGGTTGCAGTGCATATATGTATACAACTAGAAGGAATGCATAGTGTATTCACAACAACCAACACACAACAATCTAGTATTCTTTATCTTCGTACAATCTATTGTGCAAGTTATATCTCAGATCTAACACATTATCCTAATAGCAGCATCACAAATGAAAAAGAACATAGCATCAATCACATGTGACACAAGATATATGTGGTTCACCCTCTCTCTAGGGATATGTTCACAGAACTATGCTTTATAATATATTAAGATGGAATCATATAGTTCTGATCTGTGCTCTTAGCTAGCAGATATTCTCTTTTTCTCCCTCTTTCTCCCTTCCCTGCACACCCACTTGTAGGGTTGATATTTTCACCCAGCTAAAGATATTACAATACCATAAGGCTCTTACACTTAGCTCTTCTCTCTCTCACACAATATGATGCATGAGCATCATTGGAAAACACACAGAGGCGGGACCACTCAACACATGAGAGTTCTTCCAGAACTTCAACGTGGGAAGTTACAATTGATTTCGGAATCCGCCTCCACTCAGCATCGGAATTCACCTTTGGAGGCACGCTTGAACTGGTGTCGAATTTTACCCTTTGAGGCAAGTTTTGAAATTGTAAATAGAGCAGGAGTTTCCACTTTGGATCTGGAATGCGACTGAACTAAGATAGCGTAGGATGAATTTTAGAGTAGGCAAGTAGCTAGGGGAAACCCTGGAAACATTTTTGAGTTATGTAGAAGTTTGTACACCCAGTTAGGGAGAGCGGGATATAGAGAAAAATTAGTTGTAAGAGAGAACAACGAGTTAGCAGAAGATCTCAGTTTTTGAGTTACTATAATTTTGAATGTATTATGTAGCCATTGGGAACTTGTGAATATAGAAGAATGGAAAATTGATCCAAATGTATGGTGTGTGGACTGTGTGCATTTTCCTGTCATTTATGTTTACATGAACAAGTGGATGGAACTGTGAATTTTTCCAGTTTCAATTGTTTCTCTTCATTGGAAGCTCTGCAAGGTGTGCATCAAGCCAGAGAGGAACGTAAGGAGATTAGGAGAAATTTCTCCACAAGAAATACTGTGGATATGAGTTATCAAAATCCCTCAAATGCAAGGAGTGTGCGAGAAATCGAAGTCTGAATGAGACAAAGCTCAGGAGGGATAATGCTCCAAAAAGTGTTATCAAGATCCAGGAACTCATTCCCTGGAAGAAGCGAAGACTAAGTCTTCAAAGACTTAGAAAATATTCTAAGTCAGAAGTGAGTAAAAGCCCAGGAGGAAGAACGTCGTCGAGCATTGGATCGTAGTGGAAGATCCCGCAGACCATCCGATTTGAGGGAGAAGCACAGGATTTAACACTATGTAGATTCGGGAGGGGAGATATCAAAGATCTGAATAGATGATGGAGAGTCCTTGAGGAAAAATGCCAAAACCTTGCAAGTCGTTGGATAAGGAGGAGTTGCGAGGAGGTTAGTGGCGAGGGATTTTTGACATCCAAAACCCAGGAGGAATAGTGACCATCGATCTCTGATAGATCTGGACCGTTGGTCCATTTCATGATTTTGAGTACCACGAGTTGGAAGGACAGATATCCTTGTCTCCCAAAACCCCAAATCGTGAAATAGAGAAATATCAAGGTCATATGTGGACTATAGATCCTAAGGATTATTGTGATTTGTTGATCGAACACCAAGGCATTTCATCATTTCGGCATTTTAGCAACCAGGGATTCCAAGGAGCAGAGATATCCCTTGCACCCAGATTTCATGAAATGCGAAAACCTGAAAGAATAGGCGCTGGGACATTTCAACATTCTAGAAACCAGGGATTCCAAGGAGAAAAGATATCCCTTGCACATAGATTTCATGAAACATGAAAACCCAAAAGAATAGGTGCTAGGACATTTCGACATTCCGACAACTAGGGATTCCAAGGAGCAGAGATATCCCTTGCACCCAGATTTTGCGAAATGCGAAAACCTGAAAGAATGGGCGCTGAGACATTTCGACATTCCAACAACCAAGGATTCCAAGAAGAAGAGATATCCCTTGCACCCAGATTTCATGAAATGCAAAAACCTGAAAGAATAGGCACTGGGACATTTCGGCATTCTGACAATTGGGGATTCCAAGGAGCAGAGATATCCCTTGCACCCAAATTTCAAGAAACATGAAAACTGAAAGAATAGGCACTAGGACATTTTAGCATTCCGACAACTGTGGATTCCAAAGAACAGAGATATCCATTGCATTATGATTTCACAAAACACGAAAAACCAAAGGAATAGGTGCTGGGACATTTCTGCATTTCGGCAACTGGGAGTTCGAAGGACGAAGGGACGGGACACTCGACTTGTGAAGTCCTAGTCCATGATATTTCGGCATTTTGGCGATCGGGGATTCAAAGGAGAAAGGGATGGGACATTTGACTTGTGAATTTCTGGTCCACAACAAGCCCCCTTTTTGGCTTAGCGCAAGGTCACGACTCTTGGTCGTGTGTTGTGGGAGCTTACGCTTGGTGCTTGGAAAATCCAATTAAGCATTTGTGGGGACTTGTGTGTTCATTCGAAGGGTTCTAGATTAGAACCAAAAGAGCCATTTCGTCTCCCAAACCAGAAGATCCTGATTGGGAGGTCGCACAACCCTTAAGAGGGATAGGGGGTCTGCATTAGGTTGTATGAGAGCATAAGTTTTTCGTCTATAGACTTCAGGCGAAGGAGTAAAAGAAGGAGACATAGAACTTGGATTTGTACTCTGTGTGTGACAGATAGTCGACATAATGTCGCCAAGAAGACAAGAGCAGCCTTTATCCAACTATGTTGTAGAGAGGGAGATGAGAGAACTTTGTGCCTGATTGGAAACAATGGAAGCAACACAGAGAAGAGCACCTGACGTTGGGGATGTCAGTGATGTAGAAAGTGAAGAGGTTGAGGTTGAAGAATTTGTAGGAGAGGATGATGCAGAAGAACATTTGTTGAGAACAGTTGCCAGATTGGGAGGCAGAGCTAAGATAGAGGTCCCCATGTATGAGGGAAATCTAGATGTTGAAGAACTATTGGATTGGATAAGGTCCATGCACAAACACTTCGACTATGAAGATGCCGATGAGGAGAAGAAGGTGAAGCAAGCAGTCACCAGGCTAAAAGGGCATGCAACACTGTGGTGGGATGAACTACAGGCTGAGAGGAGAAGTAAAGGCAAAGAGAGGATAAAGAGTTGGGATAGGATGGTAGCCAAACTGAAGGCTAAGTTCATACCCAAAGACTACTAGATCAATCTGTTCAGGAAGCTATAGAACCTGAGACAGAAAGGGATGACAGTCAAGGAGTACACTGAGGAGTTCTACTGACTGAACATGAGAACTGGACAACGGGAGAGAGACAAATAAAGAGTCGCCAGATATATAAATGGCTTGAGATGTGAAATCCAGGACAATCTTAGCATGATGTCAGTAATGACTGTGGAAGATGCTTATCAGTTTGCACTAAAGGCAGAGGAGAAGTTGGCTAGAAAACATAACCAACAAGGAAGAGGTAAAGTCTCAGTCCCAAGCAAAAGAAAGGTATTTAACCATGACAGAGCACATTAGTCTAAGGATGAGGCTGAGAAACCACACAATCACTCAGAACGAGGAGGAAGTTCACGAGGAAGACATAATGGTGGAAGAAACTCTTCTAGAGGAAGAGGCAGAGGAGGAGTAAGATGTTATGCCTATGGAAAGACAGGACACATGTCTTGGGAATGCCCCGAGAAAAAGAAGGAAGGAGGAGAAGATCACATTTCAGAAGCACGACAAAGAGATGTTGAAGTAGGAGCAGAGGATAGAGCATCCCTGATGTACAGAGAAATAATCTCTTAAAAACCAGAGGCAGAAATTGAAAATCCAGTACAGAGAAACAATCTCTTTAGGACAACTTGCAAGACTAAGGATATAGTATGCAAGGTGATCATTGACAGTGGGAGTACTGACAACCTAGTATCCACAGAGATGGTGGAGAAATTGGATCTGAAGACAACTGCACATCCAAGGCCATACAAAGTCTCATGGCTACAAAAAGGACACCAGGTAATCATCACTAAACATTGTTTGGTTGAAATTAAAATAGGAGGATATAAAGATGAAATCCCATGTGATGTAATTCCCATGGACGTATGCCACATTTTTTTGGGAAGACCATGGAAGTTTGATAGAAATGTCATTCACAATGGAAGGAAGAATACATATACATTGGAGAAGAATGGTAGGATGCATATGTTGTTGCCAATGGAGGAGAAGAGAGCAAAAGAAGAAGCCAGCACAAGCATACTTCTCATGAGCGGGAAGGAACTCCTGAAATAATTCAAGGAAGAACAAGAGATGCAGTTCATTGTGGTGAGGAAGCCCAGATTCATCCTTACAAGTACATCAGTGGATGATTTACCTGAAGAATTTTAGGAGTTGTTGGATAATTTTGTTGATATAGTGGTGGATGAGCTACCAAACTCATTTTCGCCCATCAAGAGTATTAGTCATCATATCAACTTGATACCAAGAGAAAGATTGCCAAACAAAAAAGAATACAGATTAACACCTCGAGAGAATGAGGAGGTGAGGAACCAAGTACAAGAGTTGTTGGATAAGGGTTTAGTCAGAGAAAGTTTGAGCCCATGCGCAGTACCAACTGTGTTAAGCCCAAAGAAAGATGGAGGATGGAGAATGTGCATAGACTCAAGAGCCATCAACAAGATCACCATCAGGTACAGATTTCGTTTACTGAGAATGGATGACTTAATGGATTTCTTAAGTGGAGAAAATTTCTTTTCTAAGATAGATCTGAAAAGTGGATATCACCAGATCAGGATGAGAGAAGGTGATGAATGGAAAATAGCCTTTAAGATGGATGAAGGTCTGTATGAGTGGTTGGTTATGCCATTTAGCTTAACGAGTGCCCCAATCACTTTTATGAGGTTGATGAATGAAATTCTAAAATATTTCATTGGTAAGTTCACGGTTGTATATATGGACGATATACTGATTTTTTGCAAGACTAAAGAGGAGAATTTGAGGCACCTAACGCTAGTAATGAGGAGGCTACAGCAGGAGAAGTTGTTGATCAATATGAAGAAGTCCTCTTTTATGAAGACATAGCTCATTTACTTGGGTTTTGTGATCTCTTCAAATGAACTGAAGATGGATCCAGAGAAGGTGAAAGCAATCAGAGAATGGCCGTCACCAAGGAGCATGTTCGAAGTAAGGAGCTTTCATGGTTTAGCAAGTTTCTATAGAAAGTTCATTAGAGACTTCAGTGGAATTTGTGCACCCATGATGGATACAGTAAAGAAGCAGCTCAAGTCTTTTAAATGGACAGAGGAGGCCGAAAGGAGATTCAATATATTGAAGGAGAAGATAACAGAACGACCAACTCTAATCTTGCCGAATTTTGGGAAGACATTTCAGGTAAGATGTGACGCAAGTGGAGTTGCAATAGGAGCAGTTTTGAGTCAGGATAACAGACATGTTGCCTATTTCAGCGAGAATCTGAATGAGACTAAGAGGAAATGCTCCACATATGACAAGGAGTTCTATGCCATAATTCAAGAATTGAAGAAATGGAGGCATTATCTTGTCCCGCAAGAGTTTGTCTTGTACAGTGATAACCAAGCTTTACAATTCATAACCCGACAAGAAAAACTGAATCAGAGGCATGCAAAATGGGTTGAATTTATGAAAAATTTTACTTTTTTCATAAAACATATTGTTGGGAATGCTAACAAAGTTGTTGATGCATTAAGCAGGAGATGTTTAATTCTGCAAGAATTTTAGGTGGAGACCTTGGGGTTTGAACACCTTAAGGATATGTATTGTGATGATACAGATTTCAAGGAGGCCTATGAAGCATGTACAATCCCTTTACCGAGAGATATAATTCATTGGACAAAGTATATGGTTCAAGAAGGATTTTTGTTCAGAGGAAATCAATTGTGCATACCAAGATGCTTAATGAGGGACAATCTTCTAAAGGAGAAGCATAGTGGAGGATTGGTTGGACATTTCGGCCATGATAAAATGTTTGCATAGTTGAGCAGTTCATACTATTGGCCAGGTATGAGAAAAGAGGTGATAAAATTTGTGAACAGATGTAGGATCTCCCAACATGCAAAGGGGAAAAGACAGAACACTGGATTGTATCAACCATTGCCAATACCAGAGAGGCCTTGGGATGCAATAAGGATGGATTTCATATTGGGATTTCCAAGAACACAAAGGCGATTTGATTCCATATTTTTGGTGTTGGATAGGTTTTCAAATATGGCACATTTCATACCATGCCAGAAGACTAGTGATGCAACACATGTTGCAAATCTGTTTCTCAGAGAAGTTGTGAGACTTCACAGTCTACCCAGGAGCATTGTCTCAGACAGAGACACAAAATTTGCTGGTCACTTTTGGAGGATGTTGTGGAAGAATATGGGGACATATTTTTCATTCAACTCAACTTATCACCCTTAGACAGATGGGCAGACTGAGGTGGTAAATAGAAGTTTGGGGAACTTATTGAGAAGTCCGGTTACTGAACACCATAACTAGTGGGATCATATTCTTCCACAAGTAGAATTTGCATACAATGACTCACCAAACAGAAGCACTGGAAGGATCCCATTCCAAATACTCTATGGAATGAAACCTAGGGGAGTGTCTGAGTTGAGAGACTTGGAACAGGGAGAGATCAAAAGCGTTGGAGCAGAGGATTTTGTTGTTGAAATGCAGAGACTCCATAGTCGGATCAAAGAACAATTACAAAGTTCTAACCAGAAATACAAGCATAGATTTGATCAGCATTGCAGGGAACTTCAATTTGAAGTAGGAGATCAGGTTTTATCACATCCCAGGAAGGAAAGGTTCCCTAGGGGAACATACAACAAGTTGAAGATCAAAAAGATAGGACCCTGTAAGATCTTGAGGAAGTTTGATGCAAACGTCTATGAGATTGAGCTACCAGATGGTGTGGGAATTTTGACCATATTCGATGTTTCGGACCTATATCCTTATAGGAAAGATGACACAAAAGGGTCAGAAGCCCAAGGAAAAATTCAGTGCGAGAAATAGATGCCTATGGAAAAAAATCTGCAGATGGAGAAACTTGTTGATCAGAGGATTGGCAACAAAACTAGAAGGAAAACCTACTTTGAGTATCTGGTCAAATGGAAAGGACACCCAATTGAAGATGCCAATTGGGAAAATGAAGCTGTTATCCAGAAGCAGGGAAAGTCAGTAGAGGAGCTCATGGACAGGAGTCGATGAATTTTTGTCAAGGGGAGTATGATGTAGGAGCATTGTTGGAAAAAACACAAAGGCGAGACCACTCAACATGTGAGAGTTCTTCCAGAACTTCAACATGGGCACTTACAACTGATTTTGGAATCCGCCTCCACTCAGTGCCAGAATTCACCTTTGGAGGCACGCTTGAACCAGTGCCGAATTTTACCCTTTGAGGCAAGTTTTGAAATTGTAAATAGAGCAAGAGTTTCCACTTCAGCTCTAGAATGTGACTGAACTAAGATAGTGTAGGATGAATTTTAGAGTAGGCAAGTAGCTAGGGGAAACCCTAGAAACATTTTTGAGTTATGTAGAAGTTTGTACACCCAGTTAGGGAGAGCAGGATACAGAGAAAAATTAGTTGTAAGAGATAACTGCGAGTTAGCAGGAGATCTCATTTTTTGAGTTACTTTAATCTTAAATGTATTTTGTAGCCATTGGGCACTTGTGAATATAGTAGAATGGAAAATTGATCCAAATGTATGGTGTGTAGACTGTGTGCATTTTCGTGTCATTTCTGTTTACATGAACAAGTGGATGGAACTGTGAGTTTTTCTAGTTTCAATTGTTTCTCTTCATTGGAAGCTCTGCAAGGTGTGCATCGAGCCAGAGAGGAACGTAAGGAGATCAGGAGAAATTTCTGCACGAGAAATACCATGGATCTGAGTTATCGAAATCCCTCAAATGCAAGGAGTGCGCAGGAAATAGAAGTCTGAACTAGACAAAGATCAGGAGGGATAATGCTCCAGAAAGTGTTATCGAGATCCAAGAACTCATTCCCTGGAAGAAACAAAGACCGAGTCTTCGAAGACTTAGAAAATATTCTAACTCTGAAGCGAGTAAAATCTCAGGAGGAAGAATGTCGTTGAGCGTTGGATCATGGTGGAAGATCCCACAGACCATTCTATTTGAGGGAGAAGCACATGATTTAACGCTGTGTAGATTCGGTAGGGGAGATCTCGAAGATCTGAATAGAAGGTGGAGAGTCCTTGAGAAGAAACACCGAAACCTTGCAATCCATTGGATAAGGAGGATTTGTGAGGAGGTTAGTGGCGAGGGATTTTTTACATCCAAAATGCAAGAGGAATAATGACTATCGATCTCTGATAGATCTGGAACATTGGTCCATTTCATGATTTCGAGTACTATGAGTTGGAAGGACAGAGATCCTTGTCTCCCAAAACCCCGAATCGTGAAATAGAAAAATAGCAAGGTCGGACGTGGACCGTAGATCCCAGGGATTATTGCGAGTCGTTGATCGAATGCCAAGGCATTTTGACATTTCAACATTTTATCATTTCGACAACTGGAGATTCCAAGGAGCAGAGATATCCCTTGCACCCAGATTTTGAGAAACACGAAAACCTGAAAGAATAGGCGCAGGCACATTTCAGCATTCCGGCAATCGGGGATTCCAAGGAGCAGAGATATCCCTTGAACCTAGATTTTATGAAATGTGAAAACCTGAAAGAATAGGCGCTAGGACATTTCGACATTTTGGCAACCGGGGATTCCAAGGAGCAGAGATATCCCTTGCACCCATTTTTCGTGAAACGCAAAAACCTGAAAGAATAGGTGCTGAGACATTTCGGCATTTCAACAACCAGGGATTCCAAGGAGTAGAGATATCCCTTGCACCCAGATTTCAAGAAACATGAAAACTCGAAAGAATATGTGCTGGGACATTTCAAAATTCCAGCAACCGTGGATTCCAAGGAGCAGAGATATCCCTTTTACCCAAATTTCATGAAACGTGAAAACCAAAAAAATAGGCACTGGGAAATTTTGGCATTCTGGTAACTGTGGATTTAAAAGAATAGAGATATCCCTTGCATTCTGATTTCACGAAACGCGAAAACCCAAAGGAATAGGTGCTGGGACATTTCGGCATTTTGGCAACCGGGAGTTTGAAGGACAAAGGGATGGGACGCTCGAATTGTGAAGTCCCGTTCCATGATATTTCAGCATTTCAGTGACCAAGGATTCAAAGGACAAAGGGACGGGATGCTTGACTTGTGAAATTCTGATCCACGACAAGCGCCCTTTTTGGCTTAGCGCAAGGTCACGACTCTTGGTCGTGTGCTGTGGGAGCTCACGCTTGGTGCTTGGAAAATCCAACTGAGCATTTGCAGGGACCTGTGTGTTCGTTCGAAGGGTTCTAGTTTAGAACCATAAGAGCCATTTCGGCTCCGAAACCAGAAGATCCTAACTAGGAGGTCGTGCATCCCTTAAGAGGGATAGGGGATCTTCATCACAATAATCCTCACTTGATCACATAATAAAAAAGATAACAACAACATCAACCCATCCCAGGTACTTTAGACCTCTATCTATACATTACAATAGTTCTCAGACACCTTTAGGTTAAAACCTATGTGTCAAAACCCTATATACAAAAACCCTATGTGTCTAAAACCCTAGGTCAACTTGACCTACGTTTTCAGGTCTTCTCCAACTTATCTTTCCTTCCTTCTCACGTCGTGTTCCAAAGAATCCAACGATGGATTTTTCCACTTGCTGAGTTGTCCACGATCCATATTCCTTGCTAATATTTCATCCTTGATATATTTTTCCAATGTCTTACTTTCTCTTACTTCGCTCCATATTTTCTTCTCTTTTTATCACTTCAACCCAGTAATATTCACTGTGTCTTCTGCGTAGTTTGCATTTTGCCTTTTCTTCTTTGATATTATCTTACTTACATAACCAAGGGCCAACAAGTGCACATAGGTGAAATTGTTTCAGGATAAAACTTGAAGGAGAGTCGAGTCCAAGTATGAACAGTCAAGTGCAAGGAGTGTGCAGAAGAAAACTCATTCCAAGTTCCAAATCTCAGGACAAAAAGCACTGTCGAGACCCAGTAGTCGAGATCACGGGAGGAATATAAAAGGCTAAAACTTTGATACTTAGATGATTTTCCCAATTTCGAGAGAAAGTGCAAGCTCAGGGGGAATGCATCGAGGAGGAACAGATCCCAACCGTTGGATTTGGGTGCGAGGGACCAACAAGTGTTGGATCCAGGTAAAGTGCATTGGTCTTAATTCTTTGTAAGTGCACAGGAGAATGGGGTAGTGAAGTCACAAAATCTCGATGTGAAGTGGGGCTGCCCATTGTCAAGAGAAAGGTGGCAAAAGATATGAGAGTTTGGGAGAAAGAACTTCTGAATATTTTCATGGATCAAAGGGTAATATTCATGAAGTCACAAAGAGGGGAGTGAATCTAGACCATTGGATCCATGTATTTAGGAGGAAAGGTACTTCAGAAAGAAGAAAGAGGAGAGAAGTGTGGAGGAACTCCCGAAGGTCGAAGCCTGAAGCAAATCACAAACGTTGGTTATGGGGGAGACATGGACCATAGATCGAGTCCCAGATAAATTCTCTGATTTGGAGATTGGGAAGAAGGGAGCAAGCCACTCTCAAAATCCCCGAAGTGAGGATTCACGAAGAGGATTGGCCCGATTTCATAGCGCGAGGTCATGTGGCGAATAACAGGGGCTTATTTGGAGCCGCGGGTCTCACAGGATCTGTGCCTAGGAGAAAAAGGGGCCTGTGTAAATTTATTTAAGGACATCATGGTCCCAAAGAGATAATTCAACTCAAAGTATTGAATGATCCTAGAGCAATAGGTCACGTAGCGCCAGGAGGAATAAGGGGGTCTACGCCAGGAAGCTACATGTTCCTCTCGATGTTGAATGTTTATCCAGTCTTAGAGGTATTAAATACCCAAAAACTAGCTCGTCCACATCAAAATTTTTTATCAACTTGAGAGATCTGATCTGTTAATGACTGGTATTTTCATTGAAAGTAGGGATTATTTTATGTTGAAGTGGATTGGTTGAACGTGTGTAAGTGATTCGAGTGCCTAAGAGTTGGTATAACCAACCAACCAACCATATTGAAGCACCAACCAACCAGTTCATCAACCTTGGTCGAAGTTGAAATGCTAGAAAGTCGAATCATGCGTGATTTGTTTTAACCTAAAATGATTGTAAGCTTGTGCATGCAAAAAATATATTCCGAGTCCTCCGACTCTAGTTGGTGGTGTTAACACATAGGATATACAGGTGTCAAGGTTTTTCAATTTTTTTAAAATTTGTTAGTTTAGTCTCAGAAGGAGACCATTAGTCTTTGTTAGTCATGTGGTCAATCCTTCTTGTATGAGTCATTTGTTTAAGATTGTAGGTTTAATTCATAGGGTCATCTCCTCTAAGGTTTTAAGTCATGTTTCATGTCAAATAAATCATTTTTTGATTTTCTTTTAAGTCTAGAATGTTGATCAGAGTCCATTTATGAAAGTCTTTGTGTCATGATGGTGGTTGTCATCATTAGCAAAAAGGGTAAAGTATTGGTCATATCTCTTTAGTTTAAAGGTCATCACCATCAAGTGTTATGTCCCAAAAAGGTGTACAAAGTATTTTGAAGTCACATCTAACCATTTGGGAGTCGTGTCATGTGTCTAATCAAATTGTTGAAAACTCTCCTAAAAGTTCGTAGCACTTCAAAAGTACCTCATGCACTAAATCACATATGATCACGATTTGGAAACATGGAAGATGGTAGATTCTTGTTTTTAGAACCTTTTCATCATCAAACATCTCCAAAGTTTTGGTTTCAAAAGATATATTTATCATTTCTTATCTTCATTTCCATTTTCAAACAGTGCGTTGCAGACTAGTTCAATTCGTTGTGAACTGTAACTGCGATGCAAACTGATTGTTGTTGCAGACTCCTGACACTACAAACTATTTATAGAAATTGATGATGGATTAAAATATTAAAATACTGATTGGTTTGGTTTTCTGCAATAGGGAGTGAGCTCTATATACTAGGTACATTGTTTGATGTTCAAATTCTACTACTTGAAAATTATTATCATCAAACCCTAGTTTATGCAAACTTTCTACTCATTGCAAACTGCACTCATTGCTATGAATTTTTGATAGGTATTCTTTATGTACTAATTTCCCTCAAATAAATTTTCAACCCATGGTAAGTAAACTTAGATTTGTGGCACAGTATGAGCCAAGTCATAAAGAAAATCTGATGGAAATATTAAATAGCTAAGGAGATTGTTTACCCTAGGGATCAACACTCTTTTTAATTTACAATTCTACTTTAAAACAATGACTTTTAAAATCCATTTAAACAATAGATTCTATGTTAAATATGCAAAGAAACCTTTAACTAATGAGTTTTAAGCAATCTAGAACTATGAACTATTTTATCTAAGTAGCTTTAAACAATCTAGGACTATGATCTGTTTAATCTATTTATAAACAAGCAAGTAACAAGTAACCTATCTCTAAACTATTTAATCTATCTATTCAATCTATATCTAAATAAGAAAATAACAATTAATCTATTTATGAGCTATTTAATCTATTTATTTAATCTACCTCTGAATGAACAAGCAAGTAAGCAAGTAATCAAGTAAGAAAATAATCTGTCAAAATTATCTTTACAAGTGAACTCTACTCTTAAAGTAAAAACTCACAATTATTTCTATATTGCAGAGAATAAACACTAATCTACCTAACTGAAAACAAGAGTGTTGTGATAGTATTCAAATGCTATTATTGTGTCTACGGTGGGAATGACATCATGATGGAATCTAACCACTAATGAAAATTCAAGTGGAATTAACTCAATGCTAACTTCTACAGAGAAATGCAGAGTATGGATAAGGCAATCTATAGAAAGTTTTTCTATAATAAAAAAAACATTAGATGTTCTTGGAATCCATATGATCTTTAAACATTGTGCTAAATATATTCAACGTCAATCATTTTCTCTATCACACTACTACTGGAAAATACTCTGTTCAAAATCAATAATTCAAGCAAATCAACAAACTCATAACTAGCACTTTAATCAGAAATCCCAATTCAAATTCATAACTAACATAACAATGAAATTAGTCTATCTAGAGTCAGTAATTCGTGCAAAACTACAAACTCATAACTAATGATAATTAGAAATCATAGTTCAAATTCATAACTGGAATCTCATTAAAAATCATAACTTAAAATTAACTAATCTACCATTGAAGATCATGACCCACAATCAACTTCTACCTTATCGTGTTGATTCTAGAGAAAATATCAACAAGTTAGGAAAACCTACATAGAGTATATTAAATTACAATTTAATAAATGAGCTATGTATAAATAGCTAATCCACAAAGTGATTTACAGCTTTATGAAACAGAGAGAAAATTACATGTCAGCATAACTAAACAACTCCTAAACAAGTGAACTACAACCTGAAAGAAAAGTGTTAAGAATCTAAATATCAACAAGTGACCATGGACGTCCACACATGCTTTCTGATATACACACAATTCAAACAATGAGCTTCAAATTAGACAATATATATAGTTATATAAATTAAACAAGCAATATGAAATTAAAGAGATATGCACAGTGAATAGAATTAAAAAAGAAACTTTGAAATTGAAGAGATATGAAAGGAAAATATACAGATGCAAGTATATAGTGATATGGACAACTACCCAGAACACTAGTGGTCCCCCCAGAAGGTCATGGAAATACTTCAATGGGAAAACGAAGTCATTGAGTTAACACAATATTGGTATTGATCATTAAAAACATAGTATACAAAAGATGAAGATAATGTATATGTGTAAAAATAAAATATGTCCTCTTCTTAGTGGAATAGGAAACAATATTTATATATTATTAGAGAGTTTGAGAGGTCGACCACTGGAAGGGTTGACACTCTCTAAAAACAAAAAATAAATTAATTTTTTTTAACATAAAGCATATTTTCTTAACAACCTTGTGTGCTCTACTTAGCGGCCTCTACAACCACCCAAGTCTGGATGTGTCGAAATCCCTAGCTAGAGGGCATGAGTGGCCACAAAACCCATGTTCCTGATTCATCCATCAAAGCCCTTCGATATGCTAACTGCAAACTCCTCTGCCCTCTGAGCACCGGATGGAGTGTCGGATGGAGGTTTGGATGAAGGACTAGATGGAAGGTTGGATCGTAATTTTGACCTGTTGCAAGCAAACAACAAATGTTAGATAATTGTAATCATTCAACTAAAAATGAATTAATCATAAAACTATTGAAAAACGATGATTATACATACCTCGTGCTATTCCATGGTGAATTGATGCATAAATCTTGATAATACCTTTAAAAATCGCTAAATAAGAGCATATAATGTATAATTGTCATATGTAAAAAGGATTTGGCCATTGGAAAAATAGTCAAAACACCAAACCAACATTTCTTCCACTCCTAAGGATTTGCAGGTCCCTCTGCAAACAAAAATATATCACCTAACATAACTATACTCGTGAAGGAGGGGGTGGATTGCCTTTAGAATATTCTCCCTCATGCCTTGGGGACTTTGTCTTAGGCCTTTTGAGATGTTTAAATTGCATCCTAATACTATGATTGGTGGTGGTCATCTAATCAACCAATCACCGAAGAGAGTTTACTTTTTCTTGCAGGAAAACATTTTCATGATGCAAATGCCTATCCACAATTTCTCGTTCTGCCAATTTTTGAAGTAGTTGAGCACTTTCTTGTTGTAATTTCTCAATAGATGGGGTTTAATCAGATGGCTCAAGAGAGGAATTCTTGGGCTCCTTGATAGATGTAGAAGGTATATCAACTTTAGAAAATGGTGTAGGAATTTGGGAGGAAGGAGAAACATTTTTTTTATGAGGGAGACCTAGTGTAATAGGTTCATATTTGACCTCTTTATCGGGCTTAGACTCCTATGCAGAAATTTATTTAAGTCTTTTATGGGGGCTCTCATGATCAGAAGACAATTGAATAGGATCCAAAGTCCTTGGAGGTTTTATATTGGGCTTGCCACTCATACTTCAGGTGCTTCTTCGAAAGGATTTCCCCTTGAATTGATTAACTCATCTCCTCTTTGTAGGAACTGAAGAAAAATTTTGATGAAATGAATCTTGTAGATTCTTAGGTTTAGAATCAATAGGTGTTGAAGGCAATGGGGAATTATCAACAAGAGTTTTAATTTTCTTACCAGATGAGGTTGCAGGGGAATCAATAATTTTCTTAGCCTTCTTATCACACAGGGAGATAGTTTGAACTTGATGGTTTGGAGTTTTTGGAGAGTGAGGCTTAGGTGGGGTGACAACCCCTAAATTGACCAATCTCTTTCTTGTCTTAACTATGAGATGGGGATTCGAGAATTGGTAGAGGAAATCATCCCATGTCTTACTCTATTTTGTCAATTCTAATATAACAAGAAATTTAATGAGGCCATGGTGAAATAAAATGTTGTGAGGGTTGGCCAAAATTTTACAGATCTGAGAAGACATTTTATCAAGGATTTTCAAGAAATAGAAGGGAAAATTCACGAGTTTGTTGAATTGAAAATGGGCTAATAGACAAAAATGACATGCTTTAAAAACATAGTACCTACCTTCACAAGTGATGAGCCTGGTAATTATGATCAGAGGGTTGATCAATTCATCTTTGATCCATTATTTCGAATACCCTTTGGCTCCAAAGACATTTTTTATTTTGGTCTTGAAATCTTTGTTATAAATTGGACGTGGCAATTGATGGTGTTTGAACCATCGATCCCCAACCCGTGGAAATTTTGTGGCCAAGGAAATGGATTCCTCAGAGACCAAGAAGACCAAATACCCTACGCAAGCCAGTCCCCCATCGAATCCAAGAGTGAATTGAAAAGAGACATCATCATCATACCCCTGAAGATTGGCCAAGAACGGTCTCCAACCCAAGTGGAGGAAGATATCTCTACACACTATGAATTCTGGAATGGCAAGTAGCTCGGTGTAGGAGGATGGTTCATAATGGTGGGGCATGGTTACAAAGTAAGGGATGAGAAGGATGCCAAAATTGGGAAAAGGGAAAGCGTGACACAAAAAACAGAGGATGAGCGAAATGATAAATCAGAGCAAAGTACTCATTCTTAATGCAATTGTGATGGTAATGGTTGAATTGTGGGAGAATTCGTCATGCCCGATCACCATCTGTGATCATAACTGTGTTGAGTTTGTATTTGAGTGGTGTGTACTTTGGACGTAAATAAAATCATGTAAGAATTAGATCAATGTCCAAGTCTTCAACTTGGACATTTGATAATAAAATTCATTTCTAATTTTAATTTGATCACCAAGATGAAATTTGAAAAATACACCATTTAATTCATCTAACTTATCATTGCAATGGGTGTAATTAATTCGAGTGATCATACCTGCATGCGATCATGATCATTTACATCGTACAAATACCTCACCTGATCCTCCATATGGCACATCATCTGATCCTTCGAATGGCACTCCATCCGGTCCTCCAAATGGTACTCCATCTGGTCCTCCTGTGTAAGTGGAAATTATCCCATAGTAAATGGACGTTCGCCCATAACACTTAGTTGGGACAATTTTCGGTAGGCATGGTGAATAGGAGCATGGATAGGATGAGTATGAATAGGATTATCGATATTTTATTTCCTTGTCATCGATCTATAACAATACAAAACAACTTGTTCCTCTTTTCATAGGCTTGTAATACAGATGGCAGTGAGCATTTAGCAGTTGTTATTGATATGTAGTTGTCACAAGGAATAGTTAATTATAAACAATCTTCCATTGTATAAACATAAATAAAAATGCACAATGGGATTATAAGACACACAATGATGTCAGGAGTATACGATTTACCATACCAATACAAAAAAATGCTGATATAATGGCCTAGGATATTGAAAAAAAACAATATGACATAATTTTTTACAGAGATCCTACTTCCTCTTCTCATGGATTGTAATATAGATGGAAGTGTTTATCATTTTTCAACTTAGGAAACCCCTCCCCCACTCCTAAGTATTGTGACACCTCACAATCAAAGATATAGGGAACCAATCAATTCTCCCAATAGCCTAAGATTTACAGTTTTCCAAGTGTAGAGATAAATTGCACACATTAGTCTAACAAGATGGTTGAAATATGGCCCCACCTGTAGGAAAAAACATCCTACATGTAGTTAATAAGAGGTAGGTGAGAGAGTCTTAGGATTTTATTAAAGTTAGTTCCCAATGGAAGATTGATGGAGTTCATTTACCTTTTCTTAACCATGCACACTTATTTTCATCTTTGCCTACAAGTAGTGCCACACATTAGGACCAGTTTTAAGATTTAGGAATTTTATTTATTGTTTTTCAGATCATCACCCTCTCTAGGTAAAATGCCCGCCTTCTAGCAAGCTTGATCAGTACTATGATAGGTTTACCTAGTAATACCATAGGCTTTTACCCACTACTAGCAAACCTGTTGTTATAACCCGAATTTGCACCAAACATACTTGCCTGGTATCAGGCCATCTCAGATTCCTTTTTTTCCAAAATACTACTGAACAACTCTTCTTAAAAACCCCCTTTATAAAGGCCCACATGCCTCGCTCCATTATTGCACGTGTGTACATGCTAGCTTCCCCAATACATCCAACGTGTACATACAAAGGCACGAAAAAAGGAAAGTTGTTGATGGAACACATAGCTTTAGGCAAGTTAACTAAACCTTTCGGCCATGCATGGCCAGTCTTTCGATCAAATGCCTAGCTCCTTCTAGCCTATAAAAGAAGGGGTAAAGGTCCCATTTGAAAGGAGGAAAAATGTAGTAAAGAAACACTACCCAAATTCGTATTCCTCTTTGCCCAAGATTCTACAACCATTTTGTGATTTGAACGAAGAAGAGAAGCAAGTGTGTTAGCTATTGGTGCACAGTAAAAGAGGAGCCCAAGACCAAATTCATGGAGCATTGGTTGGCTTCATCATTGTAAGTTTATTTAGTGAAGTTAATAATAAATAAGTACTTTTCTCGTCCCACCATATGAGGTTTTCATTGTTTATTGCGTACATGTTGATTAAATCTCTAACCCATTAATCTGTAGATCAAATGCATGTGTAGTTCTTTGTTTTTCTTTTGTGAATGCAGGTCAGACTTGGGAGGAGATTTGCAATCAAAGAGTGACCAAGTGTGAAGAGGGATCAATACCAAACATCAAAAATAAGTTATGTTCACATGATCTTCTTAACTGTGTATTTTCTTAAGAATAATGGGGATTAGGTATGGGATGATGGTAAAAAGTAGGAATCTTTAGGTATTTTCTGCATGCATGATAAAACCCTAAGTGATATTCCGTAGGGGGATTTCCCACTCACAACACCTGTTCAGTATCCTGATGGGTTAGCCTCTTACACCCTTATAATGTAGAGAATGGTCCACCATCTTTTAAGATTTGTGTGTAAAGATTTATTTTTGCAAGAAGATGGGGAGGTGGATTTGAAATTTTTTGCTTTGTGCTGGGATGGTATTTAATTTAGAGGATGACTCGTCTTTATGTATTCCTTATAGATTTTCCTCATGTGAGGGATACTTAAGTGGGCGTAGCCAATCTAAATATATGGTATAATCAAGCATTTTTAGTGTGTAGTGGATGGTACCATTGGAAAATAATAGAAAGTTATCTTCAGGCTCTACTCACTTTCTTCTTCTTTAAAGTTATATTGATGTTTCCATGGCTAACCACTAATCAAACCTTTTTTCTACTCTTTCATAAAAATACTTTACTCACCTACTCAGGGTTTTTGGGGAAATTGTACGAGTAACCTCTAGGTTTGATAAGCCAAGGTGTCACTTCCTTATATCCTCTAGTGGAGGAGGTTATGAACAAATTCCATTAAATATGCCTTGAGATAAAGGAAGATATAAATCTTGTAAAAATGGCTAATTTAAAGCAGTCAATTTCCTAAGCATAATAAAAATTCATTACCCAATTAATGCTTAAGAAGACAACATAGTTCAAATATAGAAACAACTTCTTCCAAAGTAAAATACTTCCCTTTTTGTCTCCTTGGAGTTGTCCACTTGTGGTTTGATAAACACCTAGAGAAATCTCTAAAATTGTTTATTAGCAAAACAAAACACACTTTAAATTATTTACGCATGTACAATAAAAAAATAAAAAAAGTTTTAAGAACACGAGGAGGGAGAAGAAACTTCCCCATCCACCAAGGCTAATGCCTTGTTGGATGACATGACCTGTAGAAAATATTCTTTGGAAATGGGTCTGTGGTAAAGCTTAAGTCGGTGTTCATTCACTACGAAGGAGACTTGTCCATCATCAATTGTTTTTATGTTAGAAACCCCATTATCATACATGGTAAATACCTCATAAGGACCCAACCATCGAGTGGTAATTTTGCCTTTAAAATTTTTGAATCAGGAATCAAACAAAAAATCCCAATCACCAGGTTAAAATTGTTTCTTTTTGATAAATTTATCATGCCACTTCCTCCTCTAGTTTTGAACTAAAATTGTCCATTGGATAGAATTATGTCTAATATCACTCAATTCGTTCAATTGTAGGGCTCATTGTTTTTGTGCCTCGTCTAGGTCTAATTCCAGTTGTTCAGCAATACATAAATTCCTTACTTGCAATTTGATTGGTATAAGTACATGTTTTCCATAATCTAGTTCATATGGGGAATGACCAGTGGTGTTTCTCCAGGTGGTACGATATGACCACAAAGACTCTAGAAGTCTATCAGCCCAATCTCTATGGTGTAATTGGACAGTTTTGGTTAAGATAGTTTCCAATACTTTGTTTGTTGACTCTACTTTTCCATTAGCTTGTGGGTGATATGGAGAAGACCTACAATTCTTGATCCCATATTTTTATGTTAATTCCTTCATCAACTTAGAAGTGAATTGTGTGCCCTGGTATGTAACAATATCATGAGGAACACCAAAGAGGGTAAATATGTCTTCATAAATGAAATCAACAACAGATTTTTCGTAGCCCTAAACAAGGATTTTTCCTCTACCCACTTGGTGACATAATATGTACAAACCATAATATAATTCTTCTTACGAGACATGGGTAAAATTGGTCCTACAAAATAAAGGGTCCATTTCTCAAAAGTTTCTATCATAACTTAGGAACGTAAGGGAATTTCATCATCTAATGTGGGTCTTCCTATCCTCTGACAACTATCACAACTTCTCACATATTTGGAAGCATCCTTAAAAATGTTAGGCCAATAGTAACCTGGATGTAAAACCTTATATGTTGTACGTTTGTCAGAAAAATGTCCACCACATAGTCCATCATGACAACTTCGTAGTATCTCTGGTATCTCATCTTCCCAGACACATCTATGAATAATCAAGTTTGGTCTAGTACAAAAAAGGTCATGGCCAACCCAAGAGCAGTTAGCACTTTGAGTTATAATTCGACGCTTTTCAGGAGGTGACAAATGAGATGGTAACTTTCTAGTAGCCAAATAATTTTCCATGTCTGTAAACCATGGGGTATTTACGGAGAGGGAAAAGAGATGATCATATGGAAAACTATCATCAATGGGAGTACTATCACCCTCGTGATTAATGCACGAGAGAAAATCAACTACCAAGTTCTCTTTTCTAGGTCGGTCAAGGATGGTGATATTGAACTCTTGTAATAACAAGAGCCACCTAGTTACTTGACCATTGGTAATGGATTTATTTATGAGAAATCTAATGGGAGCGTGATATGTATGCACAAATACCTCATATCATGTGATATAATGGAGAAATTTATTGATGGCATGGACAACTACCAATAATTCCTTTTCAGTAATTGTATAGTTTAACTCGACAGGGGACACGTTCTTACTCATAAAGTAAATGGCATATCATTGTTGGTCTTATTTTTGTCCTAATACTCCTCCTATTGCAGTATCATAGGCATCAGTGGATATGTGAAATGGAAGGGACCAATTGGGTCCCCTAAGAATTGGTTCTACAGATAATTTAGCTTTTAAAGTTTCAAAGGCGGTTTGACACTGGTCAATCCAAAGAAAATCAACATCTTTTGTAAACAATCGAAACATTGGTGAAACAATATTTGTGAATTTCTCAATAAATCGTCATTAGTATCTGGCATGTCCAAGAAATATTCTTACCTCTTTTTGAGTCTTTGGAGGCAAAATTTTGACAATTACCTCAATCTTAGCATGATCCACTTTAATCCCTTCAGATGAAACATGATGCCTTAAGACTACTCCTTCAGTCAATAACATTTTACACTTTTCATGACTTAAGGATAGATTCATTTCTTGACATCTGATAAAGACTTTATTCATATTATCTAGGGATTCCTGATAAGTATTACCATATACTCTAAAATCATCCATATACACTTCCACACAATCATGAATGAGGTCAAAAAATATCCCTAATACTGCTCGTTGAAATGTGGGAGGAACATTACACAACCCAAATGGTAAGACCCTATAGGCATAGGTTCCACAAGGACAAGTGAAAGTATTATTGTATTGATCCTTATGTGCTTTGAGAATTTTGTTGTATCCGCTATATCCATCCAGGAAGGAAGAGTATCACTTCCCTGACAAGGTATCCAAGACTTGATCAATGAAGGGAAGAGGAAAATAATCCTTAAGAGTGGCCTTATTAAGTTCCCGGAAGTTGACACAAATTCTCCATTTTATGGTTACTTTCTTTGGAACCACTACAAGTGAGGATACCCATTTACTGTCATATATTGGATAAATAAAACCGACATTCATTAGCTTATGTATTTCTTCCTTTACTATATCCTTTAGTGCCACATTCATCCTTTTCTAGGGTTTCCTAATAGGTGTTACCTCTTTCTGGGTATATATATGATGAATTCATGTGTCAGGGTCTATACCCTTCATATCAGTATATTCCCAGGAGAATTCCCATGATTGGTCTTTAAGGACATTTACTAACTGTTCTTGTTGATCTGCATCTAGTCTAAAATTTATATGTAGGAATTTCCTTGTACTAATCTCATAATGCATGGTATAAGATGTGGCAGATTCATCTATCTCAAAAATAAAATATGTTGAATACAAATTTGATGGGTCCAACTTTTCTTGAAATTCTTCACCAAACATGTACTCAAATTGAGGAAACGATTGTGGAAAACCAACACATGTGATTGCAGAAATAAATTTATTTAGCACATTTTTTGTTGTTTTGTCCTGAAGTAACCAGGAATGGGTTTGGGGGAACCTACTATAATAGATGTGCAGGTTCTTACCTCTCATCTTAAATTTCCCCCACCACCAGACTAGGACGAATGTTCAAAAATAATCTACTTCCTAACTATTTTCTACCTTAAGACAACTCCCTGACAATGACACCAAAAATGATGGGTATTGTATATGTACTAATTTACCTCAATTAAATTGTCAACCCAGGGTAAGTAAACTTAGAGTTGTGGCACATTATGATCCAAGGAAGAAAGAAAATCTAATGGAAATATTAAATAGCTAAGGAGATGGTTTACCTTAGGGATCAACACTCTTTTTAATGTACAATTCTACTTTAAAAATATGACTTTTAAAATCCATTTTTTTTTTGTTTGTTAATTTGTACAGGACCTGCGATTAACCTGTGGCTTGAGAAACCGTGACTCAGGGGCATCTAAGCCATCAAAATCACCTGGGGATCGCACCCGGCCTGAGCCACACCAACCCTTAACATGGTTGGATTTTTTGTCCCCGCAGGTTTCGAACCGGTGACTTTAACATCACGGAGTGGATTAACAACACACTCCGTCACCGACTGTCCTACACCTCGGGGATGACTTTTAAAATCCATTTAAACAACACATTATATGTTAAATATACAAATAAACCTTTAACTAATGAGTTTTAAGCAATATAGAACTATGAACTATTTGATCTAAGTAGCTTTAAACAATCTAGGACTATTATCTGTTTAATCTATCTCTAAATAAGAAAATACCAAGTAACCTATCTCTAAACTATTTAATATATCCATTCAATCTATCTCTGAATAAGAAAATAACAAGTAATCTATTTCTGAGCTATTTAATCTACCTCTGAATGAACAAGCAAGTAACCAAGTAAGTAAATAATTTGTCAAAATTATCTTTACAAGTGAACTCTATTCTAAAAGTAAAAACTCACAATTATTTCTATCTTGTAGAGAATAAACATTAATCTACCTAACTGAAAGCAAGAGTGTTGTGACCATATTCAAATGTGATGATTGTGTCTATGGTGGTGAATGACATCACGATGGAATCTAACCACTAATGAAAATTCAAGTGGAATTAACTCAATGCTAACTTCTACAGAGAAATGCAAAGTATGGATACGACAGTCTATAGAAAGTTTTGCCATCATAAAAGCAACATTAGATGTTCTTGGAATCCATATGATATTTAAACATTGTGCATAAGAGATTCAACATCAATGACTTTCTCTACCACACTATTACTAGAAAATACTATGTGCAAAGTCAATAACTCAAGCAAATCTACAAACTCATAACTAGCACTTTAATCAGAAATCCTAATTCGAATTCATAACTAAGATAACATTCAAAATACTTTGTATAGATTCAGTAATTCGTGCAAACCTACAAACTCATAACTAATGCTAATTAAAAATCATAATTCAAATTCATAACTGGAATCTCATTAAAAATCATAACTTAAAATTAACTAAGCTACCATTGAAGATCATGACCCACAATCAACTTCTATCTTATCATGTTGATGCTAGAGATAATATTAACAAGTTAAGAAAACCTACAGAGAGTATCTAAAATTACAATTTAATAAATGAGCTCTGTCTAAATAGCTAATTCGCAGAGTGATTTACAGCTTTATGAAACAGAGAGAAAAATACATGTCAACATAATTAAACAACTCCTAAACAAGTGAACTGCATCCTGCAAACAAAGTGTTAACAATATAAATATCAACAAGTAATCGTGGACGTCCACACATGCTCTGTCATATACACAGAATTCATAAAATGAGTTGCAAATTAGAGAAGATATACAATAATATAAATTAAACAAGAAATCTGAAATTAAAGAGATATACACAGTGAATAGAATTAAACAAGCAACTTCAAAATTGAAGAGATATGAAAGGAAAATATACATATGCAAGTATATACTGATATGGAAAACTACCCATACCACTGGTGGGTTTCCTAGAAGGTCGTGGCAATACTTCAACGGGAAAATGTAGTCACTGAGTTAACACAACATTGGTATTAATCATTAAAAATAGAGTATACAACAAGATGAAGATAATGTATATGTATAACAATAAAATTGATCATCTTCTTCATGGCATAGGCAACAATATTTATAGATTATTACATACCTTGAGAGGTCGACCACTGGAAGGGTCGACACTCTCTAAAAATAGAAAATACATAAAATTTGTTTATCATAAAACATCTTTTCTTAACATCCTCATGCTCTCTACTTAGCATCCATTGCAACCACCCAAGTCTGGATGTTTCGAACTCCCTATCTAGAGGGCATGGGTGGACACAAAACCCATGTTCCTAATTCGTCCATCAAATCCCTCTGAAATTCTAAATGCCAACTCCTATGTGCTCCGAGTGTCAGATGGAGTGGTGGATGGAGTGTCGGATGGAGGTCTGGATGAAGGACTCGATGAAGGACTGGATGGAAGGTTGGATCACAATTTCAACATTTTTCAAGCAAACAAGAAACGTTAGATCATT
>JZKD02S1694996.1:158271-173300 GCA_000966675.3 Picea glauca | reverse complement strand
ATGCCACCTGTCCTTGCGAATGGACGGTTCCTAATCCTTCGGGATTTCACCTCTGCACAGTAGGACTTAACCACTGTGTTTAACCTCTGCGCAGCTTCTGAAGATCTGACGGCTCCCGTTCTTTCGGGAAATTTGTATGGAATCCAATGGTCACCATCTTCCTTCTTCTCAGCAAACTTCTGTATCTCGAGCTTTTGCGGGCATCTTCTTCCATGATGTTCCTCCTGAGCTTTACATTCAAATTTCTTATTCTGCTATCCTCACTGTTGTCATCAATGACAAGCATTCACTGCATTCTGTCCACTGAATTTGCCAACATAAAATTATTGCAAAATGATGATTATACATACCTTGTGTTATTCCATGGAGAATTGATGCATAAATCTTGATAATACCTTTAAAAATGGATAAATAAGAGCATAGAATGTATAATTGTCATATGAAAAAAGGATTTGGCCATTGGAAAAATAGTCAAAACACCAAACCAACATTTCTCACACACCTAAGGATTTGCAGGTCCCTCTGCAAACAAAAATACATCACCCTGACATAACTATAATCGTGAAGGATGGGGTATATTAGATTTAGAAGCTTCTCCCTCATGTCATGGGGACTTTGTCTTAGGCCTTTTTCCATGTTTCAATTGCATCCCTAGGTTTGTTCATCAAATCAATACAAAAATAAAAACTACCATTTGGTTTGGGGGAACCTGCTATAACAGATGTGCAGGTTGTTACCTCTCCTCTTAAAGTTCCCCCACCACCAAACTAGTACTAACGTATCTGAAATTACAATTTAGTAAATGAGCTTTGTCTAAATATCTAATCCATAGAGTGATTTACAACTTTATGAAACAGAGAGAAAAATACATGTCAGCATAATTAAACATCTCTGAAACAAGTGAACTATAGCCTGCAAGAAAAGTGTTAAGAACCTAAATATCAACAAGTAACCATGGATGTCCACACATGCTCTGTGATATACACACAATTCAGAAAATGAGTTGCAAATTAGAGAAGATATACAGTGATATAAATTAAACAAGCAATATAAAATTAAAGAGATATACACAGTGAACACAATTAAACAAGCAACTTAGAAATTGAAGAGATATGAAAGGAAAATATACAAATCCAAGTATATACTGATATGAACAACTACCTATACCATTGGTGGGCCCCCCAAAAGTTCGTGGAAATACTTTAACAGGAAAACACAGTCACTGAATTAACGCAACATTGGTATTGATAATTAAAAACAGAGTATACAACAAGATGAAGATAATGTTTGTGTATAAAAATAAAATCATCTTCTTCTTCATGGCATAAGCAACAATATTTATAGATTATTACAAAGCTTGAGAGTTCGACCATTGGAAGGGTCGACACTCTATAAAAACAGTAAATACATAAAATTTGTTTAACAGAAGGAATCTTTGATTAATAGCCTCGTGCACTCTACTTAGCGGCTGCTACAACCACCCAAGTTTGGATGCACGAGCTCCCTAGTTGGAGGGCATGAGTGGCCACAAAACCCATGTTCTTGATTCATCCATCAAAGCCCACTGATATGCTAACCCCAAACTCATCTACACTCCAAGTGATGGATCGAGTGTTGGATCGAGGTCTGGATGAAGGATTGGATGAAGGACTAGATGGAAGGTTGGATCGTAATTCTTACCTACTACAAGAAAACAAGAAACATTAGATCATTGTAATCATTCAACTGAAATGAATTAATCATAAAACTATTGAAAAATGATGATTATACATACGTCGTCCTATTCCATGGTGAATTTATGCATAAAGATTGATAATACCTTTAAAAATGGATCAATAAGAGCATAGAATGTATAATTGTCATATTCAAAAAGGATTTTGGCCATTGGAAAAATAGTCAAAACACCAAACCAACAATTGTTAGCATTGTGAAGTGGATGCACTACAAATCCCATGTTTTTTCACAGTTGTTAAAACCCTAGATGACCTTGTTTTCACTCAGGTTTGGAAAACATCATTTCACTCATGATCATATTCCTCTTCATACCTTTTAAATTGCAAAGTCTTCTGATGAAAAACCTGTTCTAAAATTTGTTGCTACAAACTTAATCAGTGTGTCGTGAACTGAGAAATCGCACTGCAAACTCCTTGTTTTATAAAGTTTCTCATAAATTTGTCTATTTGAGATTTCATTCAGTTTTGGGTTGTCATGTTTTCCTCCAATTTCTTAGTTTCAGTCTCATTCCATTTTCTGCAGCGTTGCTTTATCATAAAATCCTTTTTCCATCAAACCCTATTTTTTGCAAAATCAAGCAATAAAACCCTACATTCATCAGTTTCCATCACATACTCTAGTAGCAACTATTATCAGAAAAAGGGTTTTCGATTTAGCTATCATGGAAATTCAGCAAGGGAAGAAGATTCATAAAGGAGGGGAGATTGTCAGGGTTAATCCCTATGACCTACAATTATTCAATTCAGATCCATCTTTTACAGAGGCATTTCAGAGAGTGAGTTGTATAGATTTTTGTGAGAAGATGTAGAGAGGACACCCCAAGGTTTCCAAGTAGTTTGCATTGAATTTAAATGGGGTAAAGACCAAATTTGGTACATTGGATTTTGAGGTTACAGAGAAGTCCATTTCTATAGCTACAAATATACTAGTTTAGGGAGAAAAATGGTTCAAGTACATGTCTCTAAAGTCTGAATTTTCTAAGGATTTCCTAAAGACTGAATATCAAGAAGATAACATATCCAAGGGAGTGCCTAGAAATCATATCCTGGAGTATTTTGATAATATTCTCAAATTCATTCAAAGGTATTTTACTTGTGAAGGTAGGTTTAATATGGTCTATCAATACCATATTATACTATTGATGCATTTTACTGGAAAAGATCCCTTGAATCTACCCTTCTATATGCCCAGAAGCCTTGGGAAGATGTCAAATAAAGTTCAGTCCAAGTCCAAGCAGTTAGATACGAGCATATTCCATTCTGGTCTAATCAAGATGTTAGTGTTAGAATAAATGAAAAAGACTAATAATGATTGGGATTATTTCCTAGTTACATCAGGCCTTCAGCCAGATGTTGTCAACACACCACAAACAAAGAGAGAGACACCTACCTTTGTTGAAAAGATTGTGCATACAAAGTCTAGTAAAAGGAGGAAGATGGTTTAAAAGAATAATTCATCTTAGTCAACTGATAATATAGTTGAAGGCCCTTCACAATATATTGATGAAGAAACTTATCCTATGGTAGAGTGTTCACCTATGGAGACATCCTATAAAAAAGCAAGGAATCTTAATGGAAATAAGCTTGTTTTTCTCCACCTGTTGCTGCAGAATATGTTATGCCTAAAAGACCATTAACTATATCAACAACAAGGCATCATGTCTCTGTGGAAGAGGGTGCATCTAGAGCACCAGCTCAGAAAACAATCAAAACCAAGACTCTTAAAATTCCAATAAAAAACATTGAGATAAAGTCTCCTTCTGTTGAGAGGGATCCCGCTTTCAAAAAGGCTTAGGAGATAGATGAAATGTGTAAGGGATGAGAATGAAAAGTTGAAAAAGGAAAATATGCATGCTGGAATTCAGCTAAAGAAAACTATAGATATGGGTGAAGAAAGTGTTACAAAGGAAAATCACTGGGTTAAGAGATCCTTATATCTGCATAGTCAAATGAAGAATGTGTACAGGAAGAATAGATCTTATCAAACTGAATACAAGAAGTTGAAGGAGGAAGTGTAGAAGTTGAAGTAATATATTGGAAAAGAGAATCTGGACATGTTGGATCAGGTGGCCACTAGGAGATGAAGATGAAGCACCATATCTGCATCAATATAATTTTTTTTTTATGGTGTCTTATATATGTAGGCTTATAACCCTAAGGAATATTTTTTCTTACGTTGCTATAATTATTTCCATATGTTATTTTTCCAAGCCACTTTCATGATCCAAAGGTTATAGCAAGCATCAAAAACAGTTTTAAGGCTTCTTTCACATTTTTGGCATCAGTTGCTATATTTTTAAGGAAAAAGGACATCTACAGGAAAGTTCGTAGCATATCATGTTGAAGGCATTACAAATTGCTAAACTAGAATAGTTTGCAGTGAACTCGCCGTGAACTTGGAAGTTAATTGGATTTCGAGTTGTAGGAGGGCTACCACCTATCATAAGAGATTTGAGTAACTCCTCAGTAATCATTTAAACATCAAGGGACACTTGTGCCCAAGATCCAACTCCATTAAATCTTCATGCAATGCATTGGCTACAATTGTATTTATTACTGCCAACAACCTCCTATAATCTAGCAGTTTGTTAGATTTTGATTTATTTGACTGTTCCAATGTAGGAGTTAATAGGTGAGTCCTAGAGGGAATTTTGATGTTTTTTTCTATTTAAGATGTAATATAGCTCCGTAGGAGGGTTCGAGTGGTTTTTGTGAGACTCGTATTATTATTTCAATCTGTAAAATCTTTCCAGATGATGTATATACATATTTAAGACTCTTGAATGGTTAATGATCAATTTTTATTCTACTATTACTTGTTATCCTTCTCTCTTGTTTTGATGTTGTCTACTGGTAAATGATTTATCTTTAATGCTTGTTTCTATGGAATTACAACGACTGATTTACTGTCTTTTGTTGATGCAAGTGTTTTCAAAACATATCACCTTATTAACCTAGAGGTTCCTTGTTAGTGAGATTTCCTCTATATATGTGCCAGAGAACCAAAATTATTTTGGTTCATATATTCACATTTTATTCTTCATTCTTCCATCTTTTCATTGTTATCCTATAAACTGATCAGATATTGTTCAATCCTTACTTGTTGAAGTATGTTGTATGGAGATTTTGTGTTTATACTTTGAGTTGGGTTTATCATCCATTCGTTACACCTAAAACTAAAAATATTATCTTTTATAAACTATAAAATGTGATTGGTATTAGGGTCATAATTGTAGCAGTATAGGTGAGACTTCTAGTGCTAACGGGTGGAAAGCTTCAAGACATGTTGGGCATCCATTAAAGGAGTTTTCATTTATGATGAGAACCATCAAGAAAATATGTGAATCACTTGTGGATCATGGAAGCATGCATAGACAATGGCCACATATGTCGTATCAGGCAATATATCCACACATATGAATGAATTTGGAGTTGTTGATCCAATTGTAGAACCGGTCATTGATAATGAGAGGTATATTTTGTACGCGCAGATTCAAGTATTTGATATTGGGAAAAATGGACTAATGAGCCAAGTCGACATGGGTGTGGAGCTTTAAATAGAAGAGAAATCAACCCATACGAAATTTTTTATCAAGAAATTATTCACACCATTATTTAAGATACTATGAGTGAAATGGATCCCTAGATTCCATCGCTACTAAAAAGATATTAGGAGGATGGTCATTTGTTGTCATAAATGAAAATATGAGGTGATTTTTGTGTGATATTGAAAAGGGAAAAAATGGGATGAAATTTCCATAATGCACATAGAATTTCCATAATATTTTTATTTTAGAGTGCCTGACACCACCCTATGAAAGTACTCATTGCAAAACAATTTCAATTCATTGTGCACGTTGGAGAATCAAAAGAAAACCCTCGATCAATATATTTACATAGAATGAATAATAATGTGCGACAACGACAAGAGTTTGAGGCTGTGTGCAAAAAGGTTATCGTGAAGTTTCTTAACTATGAGATGAGCACACCTTGTCATTAGGAGAATGTCTACTAATGGAAAGAAACTGACCCATGAATAATCTTGGTTGAAGGAGAGCGATAAAAAAGAGTGAGTAGCCATCATTGTAGAGAAGTCGCTAATTATAACATATGTATAATTGAATAATAATCGATTGGAATGGAAGGATTTGAATAAAGAAACTGATGAAGAGCGACATCTTCAGAGGAACTGACTAAAGAAACCAATGAATATCTACATCATCGATGGAGATGACAAATGAAGACCCTCATAATCTTGGTTGATTGGTTAAGAACATAACTTATATAATATATAGTATTCAGTCCATAAATTTGATGAAAGGTATCAAAGCAATGCAGGAAGGTCATCTCTCAAATTGGGAAATTTTTCTTCTTCGTGATTCACTCTCAGAGTGAGCGAAAGATCGCAGCCAAATCTAGGGCCTCTGTGGTCAATATCTCCACACAAAAGAAGTAAGTGGATAAGGTTGTGGAATAATTCTCATATATCTTCTCTTCTCCTACCAGGGTCCCTTTGCACTTCCAGGTCAAGCATCCCATTGATCTGAACACAGGTGCACTGCTACCCAATGGGCCAGTCTACCGCCACTCTCTTTTAGAAAATGGCGAGATCAAGAGGCAGATCCAAGAACTACTCCACAAGGGGAACATTCATCCAATATCATTTCCTTGTGGGAACCCAATCATGCTGGTGCAGAAGAAAGACGGGACTTGGAGACTTTGCATTGATTATTGGGCCCTAAATAAAATCATAGTCTGAAACTGGTACCCGATTCCCTGAATCGACAACCTCCTTGATCATCTCATGGGAGCCAAATACTTCAGTAAGTTTGATTTGAAGTATGGCTACCACTAGGTCCCAATAGAATAGACAGATGTATGGAAGACGCCTTCAAGTCAAAAGAGGGTATTTTTTATTTGACAAATTCTCCAACAACTTTTATGGCAATGATGGATGATATCCTATGAAATTTCACCAATACTCTTGTAGTGGTGTATCTGGATAACATCCTCATCTACAACAAGACTTGGGAGGAACACTTTCAGCATATTCAGTAGGTTCTGCACACCCTACGAAAGCACAAACTATATGAAAAATTGGAAAAATTCTCCTGCAGCATGAACATGGTCCATTACTTAGGCTACATCGTTGATCAAAATTTTGTTCATGTGGATCCATCCAAGATCTAGGTCATCCGTGACTGGCCATCCCCAACCACACTCACTGAACTTCGGGGCTTCTTGGGCCTCGCCAATTTCTATCATAGGTTCGTGTTTGGATTCTCTCATATCACATGGGCCCTCCGCCAAGTAACCAGGGGTGGCAATAAGGAAACAATTGTGTGGGGCCTATCCAAACACCAAGCCTTTGAGGACTTGAAGAATTGGTTGTGCTCATCCCCAGTACTTTCATTACTAGACCTGCAACATCCCTTTGAGATCGGGACATATTCTTTTGTAATATTCTAGTTATAAAAAGTATGAAGAAGATAAATAAAATGATAGAAATGGAAGATGAACAACAATATAACTAGAACAACAGCACAATAATACCGAAATGATATCAGAATAACACCAGAAAGATAAATTTGATTACTGAGAGAAATTTTCACTTGCCATTTCGAGGGGGCAACCTCCAGTCGAGAAAAGATCTATTACAATAATATCCAAGACAAAAGTTCTCATACCCTCAAATCCTATTTATACTAAATATGTCTATCAAAAGAACCATCTAGAGGAAGATCCTTCTAGAAGCGGAAGCTTCTATTAGGTCTTCTTACATTTGACTTTATTCTTTATTTCTAGGCCTTATTAATATTGACCTTTATTAAATCAGAATATATTATTGTACCTACGTGAGAGATTAGGTCAGTAACATGTCCTTCCCCTTAAACACATCCTTTTCCTCAAGGCTTGAGATGTGGAAATTGTTGCAGAATGGTAGTTGATTCCCAAGTGACATATGTTGGGGTTGTATCTTTCCACTTGACTAACACTTCCTTGATGGTTCACTGACGCAGGCAATGCTCACGCTGGTCAAAAAATGCTTGTGGTTGTATCCAAATGGAGCCTTCTTCGTTCAACTCAGGAAGGTTGGTTTGAATTTGGAACTTAGTTCCAAACACCTTCTTTAAGTAGGAAACATGAAAAACAATATGTATCTTAGAATGACTGGGCAAAGCTAACTGATAGGCCACCTTTCCCACACACTTGCGAAAGGTATAAGGACCATTAAATTTGGGCGCTAGTTTCTGAAAATGGTCATCCTTGATGGATTTTTTCTTGTAAGGTTGTAGTTGAAGAAACACTTGATCCCCTTCTGCAAATTGATGTTTAGAGCAACCTTGATCTGCTTGTTTCTTCATGTGATTCTAGGCCATGACCAAATTCACTTTGAGGGTACAGAGAATAGCCTCTCGAACGGTAAGTGTTTGGTCAACCGCCTGGACCTTCGAGACACATGGTAAATATGAGAGAAATGAAGGTGGATTTTGTCCATATACCACTTCAAAAGGAGTCATGCGGGTATATGTATGGAATGAAGTGTTGTACCACCATTCAACTAGTGTTAACCATTGAGCCCACTGATTTTTCTTTTTTGATGCAAAACACCTCAAATATGTTTCCAAACACTTGTTGACAACTTTAGTTTGACCATCATTCTGTGGATGATAAGTTGTGCTGAGATGCAATTGGGTGCCTTGTAGCTTGAACAGTTCTTGCCAAAAATTGCTAGTGAAAGTTGGGTCGCAATAAAAAACAATAGAATGTGGCATGCCATGAAGCTTAAAGACCTGATCCATGAAAATTTGAGCTGTGGTGGATGCTATAAATGGGTTTTGAAGAGAACATAAATGAACATACTTGTAAAGGCGATAAAATATCACCATGATGATTGATTTATTGCTCGATTTAGGTAAGCATACAATAAAATCCATAGATATATCCCTCCAAATAGCAGGTGGAATTGGAAGCAGTTCTAATGTGCCATGAGATTTGATTGTTTCACCCTTGTTGTGTTGACACACATCACATTCAACCACAAAATTACAAACATCCCATACCATCCCATAAAAAAGAACATTTGACCATGTCATAGGTTTTGGTAAACCCAGAGTGCCCAGCTGTGGGTGTAGCATGAATCTTAGAAAGTACCGTGGGTTTAAGTTTTGACTGTTTACTTAAATACAAATGGCCTTTGTATCGAAGCTCATCATGGACCCAAGAGTGCCCTGGGGAAACTAGAGAATTGGACTACAATTCCTAGCGAACGGCTTGGAGCCAATCTAGTACAATGAAGGAGAGATAAAAAAGGGACCCTTCATCTTCATATTTTTGGGAAAGTGCATCCACAACCGCATTGTCTTTTATTTTATTGTAAATGATCTCATAATCATATCCAAAGATCTCAGTCATCCATTTTTTTTTTCTCTCGGGAGGAAATGAATTGTTCCAGAAAATACTTGAGGCTTTGAGGATCTATCTTAATTTGGAAGTGTTGCCCCAATAGATAAGATAAGGGCACCAAAGATTAACAACATGCAGAATAGACAACATTTCCTTTTCATAGATTGACTTGCCCAAATTTCGTTCAGACAATTGTTTGTTGGTAAAGGCCAAAGGCCGACCCTCTTTCATAAGGACAATGCCAATTCCTTTGCATGAAGCATCACATTCTAGGACAAAGGTCTTTGTGAAATCAGAAAGGGCCAGGACTAGAGTGGTGCACATGGCCATCTTCACAGTTTGAAAATCCTGAGAAGCTGTTGGAGTCCAAGTGAAAGAATTATTTTTATGGAGTGCAGTGAGAGGTGCCACAATATTTCCATAATTCTTAACAAACTTGCGATAATAACATGTTAAGCCCAGAAATCCATGGAATATTTTGAGAGTCTTTAGGTGTGGCCATTCTTACATAGATTCAATATTTTTAGGATCCACCCCGATGCCATCCTTGCCAACAAGATGACCCAAGTACTCGACTTCTGAGGTGCCAAAATCACATTTAGATTTTTCAAGAAAAGTTGGTGTTAAGAGAGTAGATGGAGAACTAGATCCACATGAGAAAGATGTTATGTCCATGTTTTTATATAGATGAGGATATCATCAAATAAAACTAAGACAAAATGACGGAGAAAAGGAAAAAATACATGATTCATGAGGCTTTGGAAAGTGGAGGGAGAATTACACAAGCCAAAGTGCATGAAAAAAAACTCATAGTGGCCCTCATGAGTTCTAAAGGAAGTCTTAGGAATGTCTTCCTCTTTCATATGGATCTGGTGGTAGCCAGAATGAAGATCAAGTTTAGTAAAGAACTGTGTGCCACTTAATTCATCCAAGAGGTCATTTATGACAGGAATGGGAAATTTTTCTTTAATGGTGAGTTTGTTGATGGCGCGAAAGTTAGGACACATGCACTAAGAACCTTCTTTATTCATGACCATGACCACAGAAGAAGAGTAGGGGCTCATACTAAGGCAGATAACACCTACATTAAGAATTTCTTCAACCATTTTCTCAATTTCATTTTTTTGGGAAAAGGGGTGATGATAGGGACGGATATTGGGAGGAAGGCTTCTTGGGACAAGGGGAATGGAATGATCATGAACACCATGGGAAGGAGGGATTCCTTGGGGAGTGGAAAAAACAACTTGATGTTTAGAGAGGATGGATTGGAGGTCCTGAAGAACAGAGGGTGTCTCAGTTGCTTGTATGGCATGGAGTTGGGAAATGACGCCAGAATGACCTTTTTTTTAGCATCTTTTCCATGCGATGGGAACTAATGATCTTAGGGGAATCGATAGTGATGCCTTGGAAATTATATTGTTGTCCCTCTTGGTCAAATTGCATGGTTAATTCCTTAAAATCCATTAGAATGGGACCCAAATTTCTTATCCAGTATGCACCCAACACAATGTCACAACCTCCCATGTCGATAGCAAACATATGAGATTTTAGGTGGTAGTCACCAATTTGGAGACACACATTTTCAAAATTCCCTCCACATTTCATGGACTCACCATTGGCAATCATGATTTGGAAATTATTGACTACACAGATATAAAAATTAGTTTCTTGGGCAATGCGGCGATGAATACAATTATGGGTGCTTCCACTATCAACAAGAGTGATGACCTTCCTATGCTTGATGTAGACAATTAGTTTTAGGGTTTGGGGAGCAACGAATCCAGTGAGAGTATTTAGGGAAATGACTGGTTCTACTTCGGGAGGGTTTGAGGGAGGGGTTATGTCAGTGGGTTCAAGTGACATAGACACAAGGGGAGCTTCAACCTCCTCTTATGAAACATCCTTCGAGATGGCCATAAAAGGATTTTGTTCCTTACACTTGTGTACTAGAAAATATTTTTCATCACAATTATAACAAAGGCCTTTGGGTTGGCATTCATCCATTTCTTCCCTGGTCAATTTTTGGATCTTTAGTGAAGTATAAGGAGGAGTGGGATTTACTGGTTTAATGGGAGGAATAAAGTAGGTTTTCCAATTTTGAGAAGAGACAACCTGTTGTGATTACTTATCTATTTTAGTATCCTCCACCCAACTCTGAGGCTCATCCATGAGGAAATGGGCATGAATATCATCCTTGAGGCCACTGATAAAACATTCTCGGAAAAAAGAATCAGACATGCCTTCTGTACGAAAATCCAGTCACTCAAAAAAAGCTATAAAGTCTTCCACTATGCCAGATTGTTTCAACTTTGTCAAATGGCCTAAATGGTTGGTGTCAGTGTCAAAGCATTCATAAATATCTTCCACAAAGTCTGTTCAAGAAACATACCCTTGACAAGCATTTTTTTTCCATTTCCACCATTGCCAATGTTCTTGATCTAGATGGAGAACACCATACCGGAGTTTGGTGATCCAGATTATTTTCGGCATGAAATGAGAGCGGAGATATAATAAATAAATGCATAGAGATATCATGGATATCCCATAATATAATAGAAATGTATCATATATGCAACCATAAACACAGAGATACAATAATACACGATTTAATGAAATAAATGTACGGAGACGATAAGAATATAGAGTGAAAGACTCGCTAGAATGGTGGCGGCTTATCTCTGAGAAGAGATGTGAAAACTGCACTCATTCACAAGAAGATGATTGTTACAATGAGGCTCTAGGGGGATTTTTAACATAAGTAAAATCCCAAACCCCAACCCCGGAAGATGAAAATCCAAAAGGTTTGTGGGCCCCGATGGGGGTAGTTGATAAGTCAACTTCCCAGGGGCGTAACTTTTGCATATGATCTTCGTTTGGGGTGCTCAATAGATCGTTAGAAATATCTATCGGAGGACTACATATTTTGTGTGAGAAACGTTAAACTTCCTTCCATGTTTCTCCCTGTTTTCCCAAAAAAGATCCTTTAGGGCCTCAAAACGGCTCCAGAAGTTCAAAACTGCTAAAAGTAGTAAATTGCCAAAATTGCCAGAAAATTGTTTTGAGCCAGTTGGAAAAGGTGGGTGGCCACCAATATCCACCTGGATCAATACTAGATCCTTAGGAATCAATGGTCTCCATTTTGTTGAGTGCCCAGGGGAGAGGAAAGAGTGTTTGTTGAATTTGAATCTTGGTGAGTTGCTTTCCTTATTGGAGACGTTGCATTGCTCAGTTTATGGAAGTTTGTCACGAACCTTTTGCTGGCAAGGTTGAATTTGTTCAACCAGTCATTCTATCTGAGATGACTATGTGTAGAAGGGATTTTTTCATTTTGTTGCAATCTTGTCGAACTGCTTCTATTGGATAGAAGGTGCTTGGGCCGAGTCTGTAATGGTTGCAATATCCTTGTGTTCCCCTTTTGAACAGATTGTGAAGAAGATGAATTTTTAGTATGAGATACTACCTTGCGACACTTTTTAGGTGGGACAATAGTTGGAACTACCTCTGGTATTTTTTAGAGATGACCCCCCAGAGAAACAATGACACTGCGGGGTCGAGACTCATAAACAACATGGTGCTTCCACATATATGGTTGGCCCAAGAAAAAATCATAGACATCCAGTGGGGAAACATCACATAATATCTCATCCTTGAAGGACTGGATGTCGTAGGACAATCGACACTATTGGCTGACACGAAGATCTCATCCTTGGAAAAGCCACCCGACGTTGTATGGATGTGGGTGTGGTGTTGTCGACAATCCCAACTGTTTGATGACCTATGTTGAGATGAAGTTCTTCTGGCTTTTTCTATCAACAATAAAATGTAACGGGGTCCCCTCACCCACATCTGTGAATGAAAAAGGTGCTCCCCCTCTTCAGGATCTATTGGTTCTTCTGGTTGAATTCTTGTGGTCACGACAATAACAGTGGGGTATGCCTCGATGATCTGTCTTTTACCAATATTTTCAGAATTAGATTATGAATTGGGGTTGGGCTCCTTGTCTTTTATCTCAGCCACCAATGACTATTTTGAGCTACATTTATCGATGTTGTGGTAGGGGATTTTGTGGAAATCACAACATTTTCCGGTGTCCTTCTTTGTCTTCCCGTGACCCTTCTTTTCCTATAGCTTGGACTGGTTTTCAAGAGACTGTTTGTTAGGGTTGTCCTTGAAATACTTTGGTTGTTGCGGATTTGCATACCCTAACTCCCCTTTATTCTGGTGCTTAAATTTATGTTCGATTTTAACAGCATATCGATAAGCAACACCGAGTGATGAGATATCCATAAAATCCATTTCAGTTTGGATGTATCTGTGTAGAGACACACTATTGGGTATGTGTTGTATTCTTTGCATGTGTGTGTGTGTGGGTGTGTCAGATATGACAACTGCATCTAATGATCCCTTTACCTAGAGATTTGTCATGTCCACTGGGCGCTTTCCTAGGGGGATCCTAGGGAGGGGAAGGTATGCCCCCCCCTGGTTACACGCAATGTTTAGGGCAGTGCCCCGAAATGTTTATTTTGGGCAGTTTTTTGCTATTTTTAGCGGATTTTGCTATTTTTAGAGGATTTGTAAATTAATCCTGGATTAATGGATTAGGGTTTTGGTATCTACAGAATACCTAAAAACATTGTATATATTGTATGGATAATGGTGAAATTTGATATAATGAAAATAAGAAAAGCTTTTTTGGTTGAGGGTTTCCAGTATAAAATCTCTGTGTACTCTCTGTATGAGCCATTGATTAATTTTTGTATTGCTTAAGAATCTATATGCATTTCTTTACTTCGCAAGTTTAAAACTTACATGTGTTATCAGAGCTCTTTTTTGGCTTCAGAGGGATGCCTTTGCTGCTGAGGGTTTGGCTCGGTCTTGATAGATCAAGTTTATCTTGGGTTTGTGATAAACCTTAGTTTAGTGGGATCTTTTGCAGTGGAGATTCGAGTAAAGAAATAGGAATGGGGAGCTCATCTAGAATCGAGATAGAGAAGTTCAACGATAAAAACTTTGAGCTATGGAAGCTCAATATGGATGACATTCTTGTAGACAAAGAACAATGGATCGTTGTGGATCATGGTACACAACCGACTGGTACACTATCTACAAGAACACAGGCTACTGGTACACAACCTACCAGTACACAACCTACTAGTACACCAGCTACTGGTATGTCAAAGGAAGATTCAGACAAGTTGGATAGAAGAGAAAGGAGTACTATTCGACTCTGCCTGGTAGATTCAGTGTTGTTGAATGTCTCGGGAGAATCTATAGCCAAGGAACTATGGGATAAGTTAGGGAATTTGTATCAATCAAAGTCCCTGGTAAACAAGTTTTTTCTTTGAAATAAGTTGTATCATCTTAGGATGGAAGATGGAGATTCTGTGACAGAACATATAAATGCCTTTAATACTCTGGTAAGTCAACTTGGATCTGTTAATATTATGATTGCAGAAGAAGATAAGTGTATTACTGTGTTATTCTCTTTGACAAACTCTTGGGATAATCTGGTTGTAGCAATAGGTAGTACCACTCAATCTACATTGAAGTATTAGGATGTAGTTGCATCCTTGTTATCTGAAGAGATGAGGCGAAAAATCATGGATGGTCATAGCACAGATGCTTTATTTGTAAGAGGGCGTACCCAAGACAGGAACCCTGGTAAGCCTTCAGAATGGAGATCTAAATATACAGGTAGATCTAAGTCTCCAGGAAAATCTTTGAGGAAATGCTGGAAGTATGGTAAAATAGGGCAGTATAAGAAAGATTGCAAATCTAAGAAGGTTGAAAAACCAAAGGGATCTGATAGTACCTCTTCCATGGAGGTGAAAACCTCCACTGAAGAAGGAGGTGATGTTTACCTAGCATCTACAAGTACACATGTAGACC
>JZKD02S1694996.1:137571-156947 GCA_000966675.3 Picea glauca | reverse complement strand
AGGTTATTCCCAGGTAGAGGGAATTGACTTTGGTGAGATTTTTTCTCCTGTTGCTAAGTTAACTTCTATTAGATTTATTTTATCTATTGTTGTTGCTTTTGATATTGAAGTGGAAAAAATGGATGTGAAAACATCATTCCTACATGGAGATTTGGAAGAAGAAATATACATGAAGCATCCAGAAGGCTTTGTAGTGAAGGGAAAGAAAGAGCTAGTTTGTAAGCTAAAGAAGTGACTATACGGTCTGAAGCAATCACCTAGGATGTGGTACCAAAAGTTTGACACATACATCCTTGGATTGGGATTTGTAAGAAGCAGGGCCGATCACTGTGTATATTCCAAGCAGGTTGGTAATCACTTCATTTATGTAGTGTTGTATGTTGATGACATGTTGTTGGTAGGAAATAACATGGATGTTATCCAGGAGGTGAAATCACAGCTATCCTCCAAATTTGACATGAAGGATCTCGGTGTTGCTAACTTCATTCTGGGAATGGAGATTAAAAGAGATCGTGCAAACAACAAACTCTTGTTGAATCAAAGAAAATATGTTGAAATGATATTGTAAAGGTTTAATATGCATGGAAGTAAACAAGTGGGTATGTGTTTAACCTATTTGAAGGAGAAATCAGTTGGATGAGAAAAATACAGGCTATAGTGGCACTCTCAACTACAGAAGCTGAATACATGGCAGCCACTCATGCAAGAAAGGAAGCAGTATGGTTACAAAGATTGTGTTCAGGTATTGGGTTGGTATGACAAGCAGTGAGATTATACTGTGACAGCCAGAGTGCAATATTCCTGGCAAAGAACCCAGCTTATCATTTGAAGACAAAGCATATTGATGTTCAGTATCACTTTGTGAGAGACATGGTTAAGGAAAAGAAGGTATTGTTGGAAAAGGTTGACACTTTGAAGAATGTTGCGGATTCATTGGCAAAGTCTGTGAGCATAGAAAAGTTCTCCATAGAAAAGTTCTCCTGGTGTAGAGTAACAATGGTCATTTTTTCCCTAGATTGTTGACTATATAATCCCCTGGACCCCTGGATGCAAAGAAAACAACAAGTGGGAGAATGTTGGGTATGTGTTGTATTCTTTGCATGTGTGTGTGTGTGTGTGTGCGTCAGATACGACAACTGTGTCTAACGATCCCTTTATCTAGATATATTCCATGTGCATCGGGCGCTTTCCTACGGAGTCCCATGGGGGAGCAGGTATGCCCCCCCCTGGTTACACGCAGCGTTCGGGGCAGCACCCCGAATTTTTTTTTTGGGTGGGTTTTTGCTATTTTTAGTGGATTTTTCTATTTTTAGAGGATTTGGAAATTAATCCCGGATTAAGGGATTAGGGTTTTGGTATCTACGGAATACCTACAAACATTGTATATATTGTATGGCAAATGGTGAAATTTGATATAATGAAAATAAGAAAGGTTTTCCCAGTTGAGGGTTTCCAGTATAAAATCTCTGTGTACTCTGTGTATGAGCCATTGATTAATTTATGTATTTCTTAAGAATCTATATGAATTTCGTTACTTCGCAGGTTTAAAACTTACATGTGGTATTAGAGCTCATTTTTGGCTTCAGAGGGATGCCTTTGTTGCTGAGGGTTTGGCTCGGTCTTGATAGATCAAGTTTATATTGGATCTGTGATAAACCTGGTTTTAGTGGGAGCTTTTGCAATGGAGATTCGAGTAAAGAAAAAGGAATGGCGAGCTCATGATTTATCTGTGTAGAGCCACATGGTATTTCAGAACCAAATTTTGTTTGGAGTCTTTGAAACCCATCTTGGTGCGCAAGGTATGGAAGGTATTGGTGAACTCTGAAACTTCTTGGCCCCTCTCTTGCTACAATGTGGTCCATCTCATGTACTGGTCCTCATAGTGGCCAACAGGGTAATATTGTTCCTTTACCGCATCCACAAAAAAATCTCAGGTGGGCTTGGCCCCATATATTCAAGACTCCTTTGTGGAACTCTACTCCCAGTACGTTTCCCACCAATGTTTGACATGGGGGAGAGATTTAAGGAGTGCAAAGGTGATCTTTCTAGGGCTTAACTATTTTTCTAGGGCTTCTGCATAGAAATTGTGAATAGAGAAATAACCTTCTAGTAGGTTTAACTATTTTTCTAGGGCTTCTGCATCTATCTATCCTTCAAATACAGGAATATCAAAATTAACTTGTACCTTGAAAGGAAAGGTGCCTCCAAAGTGGTTGTTTGAAAAATTCTCCATCATTTCGTCCCTCTGTCGCATGAGAGCTTTCTCAAGCAATAGATTGATAGGATTGTCTGCTCCATCATTTTTATTTTCTTCCACCATTTGGGGGTTTATTGGGTGTGCGAGAGCGATTTTATTCAAGAAAGACAAGCTTGAGACCCAACTTGCTATACTCGGACCTCATTGGGGAAATGCACTGAAAAATGATCAAGAGCAGCCTGCTCTGATACCACTGATCCAGATTATTTTCGGCACAAAATGAGAGAAAAGATATAATAAATAAATGCACAAAGATATCGTGGATATCCAATAATATAACAAAAATGTATCATATATGCAACCATAAACACAGAGATACAGTAATACATGATTTAATGAAATAAATGTACAAAGACTGTAAAAATACCGAGTCAAAGACTCGCTAGAATGGTGGCGACTTATCTCTGAGAAGAGATGTGATGGATGATCACATTTGCAAGAATGTTATTGTTACAATGAGCCTCTAAGGTCCTTTTTAACATAATTAAAATCCAAAACCCTAACCCTGGAAGATGAAAATCCAAAAGGTTTGCAGGCCCCGATGGGGGTAGTTGATACGTCAACTTCCCATGGGTGTAACTTTTGCATACGATCTTCGTTTGGGGTGATCAATAGCTCATTGTAAATATCTATTCGTGGAATACATATTTTATGTGGGAAACATCGAAATTCATTCCATGTTTCTCCCTGTTTTCCCAAAAAATGTCGTTTAGGGCCTCAAAACGACTCCAGAAGTTCAAAACGACTAAAAATAGTAAATTGCCAAAATTACCAGAATTTTTTTTTGAGCCTATTGGAAAAGGTGTGTGGCCACCGATATTCACCTGAATCAATTGTCCAGCTCATCTCTAATTTCTTACAAATATAAATAATGTTCCAATTGAGTTACCTAACTAGTGGGATCCGATCCATCAAATTTGGTCACATCCACACGAGGAAGGCGTAGGTCACGCTGAAAGTGATGGTGCTGAAAATGATGGGAATGAGAGGAAGTTTTAGCTTCGGTATGAAAAGGTGGGTCAGATTAAGGGGGAACTGAAGGGATATGAAACTTGGTGCATATTATTGAAGCGACAGATTCAATCTGGGAATTAATGTCTTGTTTGGGGTCTTCTTTGAGTTCCTCAATTGAGGCGGTGATGGAGGAATGCATGTTTTTATTGATGGTGGCAATATTGTCACTATTTTGTCTCACTTCTTGTTGGGTCTCTATGAAATTAGATTGCAAGGTATTGAAGAGATCGTCGAATTCTTGGCTACGGGTATGGGCCATGATGACGAGGGAACCGAAAAGGGGTAGGTGGGGTCAAAACATTTGCTGAAAAATGATAGGTATGAATATGATAAGGGCGAGTTATACACTGATATGAATAATATTGTAGTCATGAAGAATACTATAGTTATACTTCGGTCTGAAGAATACTATAGTGATGAAATTCCAAATGCTTAAGAAGGAAGAAATGTGTAGTGATTTGGCAACTCGAACATAGTTGCGTGACAATAGATCTTGCCTGTCTTTTTATTTTTTTCATCCCCAGGGGTTAGGTATTCAAGGGTTCTACAGACAAGGGTTTTCCCTGTGCTGTATCTCTCTGATATAAGTGAAGTGTCCAACAATAGTACTCAACCCAATATCTCATGGCACCAACTAAGGAGGATATATCGTTCCCTTAGTCGTACTACCTGACTACCCAGGTACTAGAGAGTATCTTCCTAAGTGTTTTTCTTGGTGGCACTATAGCAATCAGGTGGTTGATCGGTTTATGTAAAGAGGGCTTCAAAATATCTAGGTCGATCCATGTACAAGTGTTTTTTGATGTGCTACCACTCAAAGGGGTACCAATAGAGGTTACAAGGGTGGCCAATAGATGTGCTCTTAAGTACCACTTATATTTCATGCATTTATGAATCCTCGACCATGGGTTTATGCATGTGACAACATATCTTTGTAGCTTAAAGATGTTGGAATACGTATCTACCCTGAAAAAAATTAACCCATAATTTTATGCCGAGGAGAGTGCTTTGATACCACTTGTAATATTTCGGTTATAAAAAGTATGCAGAACAGAAATAAAATGCTAGAAATGGCAGATGAACAAAAATATAACCATAGCAACACCACAATAACAACAAAATGATACCAGCATAACACTAGAAAGAGAACTTTGATTACTGAGAGAAATGTTCACTTGCCTCTTCGAGGGGGAAACCTCCAATCGAGAACAACTCTATTACAATAATATCCAAGACAAAATTTCTCATACCCTCGACTCCTATTTATACTAAATATGTCTATCAAAAGAACCATCTAGAGGAAGATCCTTCTAGAAGCAGAAGATTCTATTAGGTATTCTTACATTCGACTTATTATTACTTATTTCTAGGCCTTATTAATATTGACCTTTATTACATCAGAATATATTATTCTACCTATGAGAGGGGTTAGGTCCCTAAAGGCTTCAGACTATGTTGTGGGCATCTTTCTCACTCAACATGGCCACCCTGTGGCATATCATAGTGAGACACTATTAGATGTTTTACGTAAGTACCCTACTGTTGACAGGCGTAAGTGAGACACTGTCAAATGGAAGGTCAGATCCGGATCGGGGTTGTCTAATTAACCCAATCCATTTGGAATGAACTGACCCGACGGGTTTAATGGCTCTGTTAGCCAATTAAGGTCCTAAAAATAATAAAATAAATAAACTAATCTAAATCTATGATTCTACCAATTTAAACACTAATTACAAGTATTCAAATAGAAATATGAATATATGAAAATGATTATAAACAATCTATATACATTTTTCAAAGTTTACTTGAAATCTTGCGAAATGAATGTTCATAATAGTCTTTCTAACTAAGATAAATAAATAACATAAATCTTTTCGTTTTTTCTATGTTTAAAGATTTAAAATAATAAATACTAAGAACATACAATTGAAACAACGACACATAAACAATCAAAGCTAATTAATGCAATCATCATTTCATTAATAAGTAATTTAATGAAATAACACACCTACTATCTTGTAGGTGATTAGCGAAACTGAGCTTATATTTCTATGTTGTTTGAGCTCCTGCCTGTCCTAATTTTAAGGGAAACCTATAACAGAACAATACTAGTACTTGCAGAATAAATTCAAAGAAGTGTTTGATATTTGGAGTAAATTAATAACATCAGGAAGATAACTAATTAAAAGAATCATGTGACCTTAAATACTCAATTCTGAGTATTGATATTGTCAATCATTTAACATCTGAAATAAACTCAATAATAATTAAATAATCGATTGATCAAACATACAAAATGGATTGACAAATTATGGACAACATCTAAATATTTAACAATATGAAACACCATATGATGACAAGGCAAAATCTAAATCAACCATAATAATATCTCATAATACAGAGGTAATAGGAGAACACAATGGAATAAGCATCACACAGGTCTAAAGCCTACAGTGAATTGTTTTCCCATATCAATTCCCAAAATCACATGTCCATATTGTAGTCCAAAAAAAGTTGTCCTTACTATTAAACAACAATCACTATTTCAACTTGTCTTGGATCCAAAACCTCTTCTCATGCAACATAGAGGGTAATCCCAAAAAATTAGATTTCTTTACAAAAATAGGATAACAAAGAAGCACTCATGTAGGAGTTTCTTCATCAAAATTAATTACATAAATGAAATTGTTTTATCAAACAAAATGAGAAATGACTAAGCCATGCAACTCATAATCCATGATTTCTTCTCTTTGTGAATAACATCATAGTTATTTTTCTCCTGAAAATAAAAAAAAGAAATTGAATTTTAGATAACAATACAAATTAAAATTTACAAATAGACTGGCTACAGAATCATGAGATTTTGTAGCCAGACTTAAATTAACAACAAAATCAAAATAAATCTAACTATCCGATTTTTACAACAAAATCAAATCAAAGAAAATCAAAACCATTTTTACCATTTTAGAGATTAGACGATGAAGGATCTGATAATTTTGAGTTGATGACAACATTGAAATTTGTTGCATTCTTGATAATCACATTTCAAGTGCGTTTGAACCTTTTACTTGGCTGTTCAGTGTTGGATTGAACGTGTGCCTTTAATTCTTGATTTTCCCTTTCAAGCATAGAGTTTCGAGCTACCATATGTTTTAACTGTGTTTGGAGATAAGGTATATCTCTGTAGTATTGTTCCACCCAGTCAAGACAATTATCACAGTGCACATATGCTATAACAAGCAGAGTTTGAGTGTGTTTTTCAATGGGTGCTTTAGTCTGCTCTGTAGCTTGCCTCAAATAGTGGCTTATACCAGTGAAGTCGTCTTGATTTTTCAGGAACAGACGTAGTTCAGAAACAAAATCATATTGTATAGCTTCAATACTAGTTATCTACATCTTCTCGGGAAAGAAATTCATTGGTCTCATCATCGGACAAGTGATCATCGACCTCGATCACTGGGATCGAGCTAATATGATCTTGTTGGCAATTTCTGAGATTCATGGATATTAACTTGCCTGATCTCTTGTTTACAAAACTCAAATTCGAATTACCTTGTTTCTTTTATTTGCGATTTTTCTTCACAATTGAATTGTTAATGGAACCTTGATTCGGATCAAAATTAGGAGAAGGAGAAACCCTATCCTTTAACACATCTATGACCTCCTGTAATGATTGTGTAGGCACAAAATCATATCGTGGATATTCGCCCAAAGGGTTCTGAACAACAACAAAATTTTTCTCTGTGATCGCATGGTCTTGATGTGGATCAACACTTTGAATTTATGTAGTAGGGTTACAAGGATTGGGGTTTGTATTAGAAAGGAGAGGTTATTATACTATTTTCTCGGGTCGGATGAAATGGTTTCTACACATGAAATCTTCCCAATTATCCCCAATCCAAGCTAGATGTGACAACAACAAAATTTGAAAAAGCCCATGGTGGAAAAGGATATATAGAGGGTTTAAACTATGTTTCTGATAACTCTTAGAAATTTTAGGTAGGCTCATCAACAGATAGAAAGGCATATTTAGCTTGAACCTTAGTAAAATCATCAATAGGCGAATATGATACAAGAAAACTAAGCCATACCTACCCTCACAAGTTATGAACTTTTTCAGAATTAGAAGCAGGTTGTGCCATCAGGGTTTTAAGAGAGTAATCAGTGTACCTTTAGGGAAGCATGTCAATTTCTTAGAGACCATGAACAGACTCCAAGGAATGCCTTCTAACTTTTCCTTTTTGAACCATCTTTCTCCCTCCTATGACAGTCCTGTAGCTTATGCTATAGAATCCTCTGGTACTTCGAGTTGAAGATCCCCAATTTTATCTTTAAAGCCATCAAATGATTGAGCGAATGCCTGTGCAACTGTTAGGTTATAACCCTCAAAATTTTGGATGAAAATGTTCTATCCATGTGCCTGTAAATATCTTATGGCATCGTAGTGGGTGAGGAGGGATTGCGATCCATTAGGTTCAATTCTAACCACGAGAGCCATGGGCGTTCTCACACAGACACAGTAAAGGAAACGAGAGGTGGGTTTCACTTTCCAACACACAAGCAATAGGAAGAGGTCTGTGAAATTGGGAGAGGCCCGATGCCTTAAGAATTGGGAGGTTATCATACTTGGAAATATGAGCTTTGAGCGATAAAGAACCAGAAGACGCGCATGCTTGTGAACCACTATGCACAATGAATATTAAACCCAAACCATTATCAGGTACATATTTGAATAATGAATGAGAGTATTAATTATGCAGTAAAATAGGATGATGTGGAAGTGTAAATACATCAGTCTTGTACTAGGGTGATAGGATTGCGATATGAGTAGTAAGAGAAAGAAGCATATTTTAAATTTTAATCCAAGGTTTTGCGCAATTAGGCATATCAAATATCAAAATCATATAATCAACCATAGATATGATCAAGTCATTTCCCATAGTGAATCAATCAAGTATAATGGTAATGGATCAATCAATAATCTTACAAACTTTAAGACTTATGAACATATAGGTCCCCTTGAGGTGTAATCTCTTTAGCAAAACAAATGAAGAAACCACAAACTACAAAATGATTACCCAAGCCAAAATTTTGTTTTAATTTCATGCTTGCAGTCATGAAATTAAACAAAACAGATGAGAGATTTAAATACAAAACACTCTTATAATAAGCTATCCCAATGAATCTCCTCAAAACCAAAAGACAAAAATGTTTGTAATATAAGGAGGAGGCAGCTACAATTTTTTTTTTATCCCTTTGTGATGACCTTTAATTATGATAAAATTTGACAGAATTATTGGTTGCCAACAATGGAAACACACTGGGAGAAGAAGTTATCTCCGCATCACCAAAAATTCATATCAGGGTCACAGATGAAATAAATTTTAGAGACAGTTAACGACAGATCAATAATTTCGACACTAACTCAGAAAAAATAACACTGTCATAGTATTGAAAGAATTCTTGTCTAAAATTATAATCTGGTATCTTGTTTGGATCACAGGGGTAGCGATGTTTATACATATGACTCTGATATCGTTGACAGGGCCACTTCTTCCAGCAGGTGCCCATAGCCTCGACAAGGATGTCATTTAACCCACTCTAGTACCTATATCCCGTCCAAGAGTCGTATGTTCATGATAAAAGAATCCTCACACTTGATCAAATTAAAACACATACCTGAGGATCTTCGAAACCCAACATTTCTTCACTGCCAGTAGGCCTATTCAGTACCCCGACAAAGTTTCCTTGGTATCATGTGTGCATTTACCTGCTTCCAGTAGACCTATTTAGAATCTCAGTGGGGTTACACACAATTCCCACACATTGTAGTGCTTCCAGCTCTCCAAAATTTGTTTATAAATTTCTAGAAACTTCATTCTATTAATAGAGCGGGGTGATACTGAAGATATCAAAGTCTGGTAATGAAAGGATTGATCATTTAAGAATTATTTTTCTTTTCTGATGACTTCCATCATGATTTGGACAATTAGATTTTTTAAGAAATCATCTCTAGGATGAGGAAGCACATTGAGGTGTTCTCATTAAAACAAGGACAACGTTAGAAGTTTGTTAAAGATAATCGTGTCTTCCTATGATTTTAACAAGGAACCAGAAACAATAATTGGACATAAACTTACTTCCGCTAATCTGAGTTTAGCACTTACTTTTAAGGTGCTTGAGTTGCTATCAACTACTGCTAATGAATACAATTTATGATTCCCTCCAACAAATGAATGGTGATTCAAACATAGTCATTTAGAAAACAAATCAAAATCAAGCAAAATGAAAAGAACCAAAATAAAAAACAGAAAAGAAATTTAAAAATATTTACAAGAGAGTGGATCTAAAATCATCAAGTGAAATATCTCTTGAGACCCTAGCCATTCACTAGGAAAGTGTTCAACTGTCCCTCCAAGTTATGCAGACAAAAAGAAATAGGACCTAATTTTTCAAAAATTAAAAAAGTTCCCAGCCACAAGTTTTGGAACTTGGTATGTTCTCCCTTACCCTCGCACGTTTTGTCTCACTTAAGAACCAAATCCCCAACATCAAAATGCCTTTCAGAGGATAAACTTGTATTGAACCAACTCTTCACAATTTGTTGGTGCTGGTCAATTTTATTTTTTTCTTGTGTTCTCACCTCTTCTAATTTTAGTAAAGCATTTATCTAGTTTTCTAGAGGAGGAAACTTATCTTCTTGAACTTTTTGCGATAATTACAGAGAAGGAAGAAAGACATGTAGGGGGAGGATGGCTTCTCTTCCATAAACGATGAAGAAAGGAGAATTACCAATGGAGGTCTTTGGAGTTACCCTATCATCCCAAAGTGCTTTGCACAATGCATTGTGCCAATTCTTGTGGTTTTTTGAAATTGTCCTTTTTATAATCTTGATTAAATTATTATTTTTCAACATGGATAGACCATTTCCTTGAGGATAGTAGCTAGAAAAATAATTCAATTTAATCCCTTTTTCCAGAGTGAAAACATTCATATCTATGTAAAAATAAGAAGAATTGTCAAAAACAAGACATTCAGGAACTCTGAATCGAGTGATAATATAGGAATTTAGAAATGACACTACCTGATTGGTGTTGACCACTTTTAAAGGTAAAGCTTTAGAACATATTGTAAAATAGTAATTTTCCATGAGAATGTACTTGTGTTGTTGTGAGGAAGGGGGATTTATTGGTCCTATAATGTTTAATCCCCATTGTTGAAAAGGTGCATCTACAGTAATAGGCTGCAAAGGAAAAGCTGCCTTTTTCACCCGTCCTGCAACCTTTTGATGGATTATACACTTGTGGGATAGTGTATGGGAATATTTAAACAAGGTAGACCAATATTATACATCCCTTGACACTTTTTGGGTAGTGGTATCCCTGCCAAAATGACCACCGGCATCACCAGAATGAAGTGTAGCCAACACTTTTGCATACTCCTCTTTTTCTAAACAATGCAAAAAAACACCGTCAAAGTTCTTTCGAAATAATATGTCATTGATTAATTGGAAATATGCATATTTAAGCCTAAGTGCTCTTCTTTTTTGGGGATCAATATTAAGAGGATAATATTCATGCAGTAAATAAAATCTGATATTCTCATACCAAGAATTTGACACCGTTTGTGCACAAATGATTTCTTTGTGTTGATTTACAGTTGATGTGTTTATTTGACTTTATGGTTTATCAACTGAATCAACCAGTAATTTACATAGGCCTTGACCTATAATAATTTTGGTAGGGGTTATTTCAAGATCATATTCCTGAAGTGATTTCATCCATTTTTCCATTTTCTCACCCATCTCTTTTTGTACTAACAAATTTCTTATAGCATGGTAAGGAACAACAACTTTGGTCCTGGATTTCAACAGGTAAGACCTAAAGTGTTTGACTACTTTAAAAGCAACATATGCGTTTTGATATACCGTTGGGTAATTGAGTTCTTATCCTTTAAAATCAGATCTCGTGAAGGAAATGGGTATCTCATTACTTTCATCATTCTTCTGTGTAAGCACAACAACATAGGATCTATCAGATGCAAAATTTTATAGAGTGAAATCCTGAGAAAAATAGCAGGTCATCAGGGAAGGTGCTTCGATTATGGATTTTCTAATTAAATCAAAATCTTGACTTTCTTGTGGTCCCCATTTGTATAAAACATCCTTTCTAATTAGATTTTGTAGAGGTATAACCATTTCATAGAAATTTGGGACAAATCATATCACAAACTTAATTTTACCCAAAAAGGATTGCATGGCCTTTTTGGAAGGAGGGGGAAGTTTGGCAATGGCTTGGGTTCTTTTAGGATCAATTATCATTCCATCTTTAGACACTATAAACCCAAGAATTTTCCCTTGTTCTACTGAAAAGACTGATTTTTTGGGATTGAGTGACATGTTGAACTTGCAACATCGTTATAAGATGACCCTAAGGTGAGACAAGTGATGTTTCTTGTTTTTTGAAAAGATAGTGACATCGTCAAGATAGACCACAACTGACTAGTTGATGAGGCCACATAAATCAATTGTTCGTTGCTCTCTAAAAAGTGGCACCAATGTTTATCAGTCCAAAAGGCATTTTTCTGAAGGTGTAAGTTCCCCACGGGGTACAAAATGTTGTTTTAAGTTGGTCTAAAGGAGACATCAGGACCTGGTTATATCCTAAAAAACCATCTAATAAGTATAGTCTTTCGGAACCAGATACTTGTTGTAGGATTTGTTCCATTGGAGTAACAAGGTAGTTGTCTTTATCAGATGCTCGAATTAGATTTCAAAAATCGACACAAAGTCAAATTTCTCCACTCTTATTCCTTACAGGGACTAGGTTAGATACCCATTGAGTATGATGAACTAGAAAAATTATATTTGCAGTAAGTAATTTATTTAGTTCCTTTTTCATGGTAGGTTCCAATTTAGGATGCATTTTCCTCAATTTTTTTTGGAAAGGCTGAGTCTGGGGTTTCATAGGGATTACATGTTGTATGATGTTTGGGTCAAACATTTTTAGATCATCGTATGTACAAGAAAATACATATTTAAATTATTTGAATAATTTTATAAAAGAAGACCTTTCCTATTCAGAACACCGCTTTCCCAGATTAATATTTTGAGGATTATCTCGTGTTCCTAAATTTACAATTTCATAGAGCAAAGAGGATATGTTAGTTTTGCAATTGGATACTCCTCTAAAATTGTCATGCAGGTCATAAAATTTCTCTAATCTCACAACAGATTTGGGGATAGAGTTTACCAGCTCGAATGATGATTCTAGGGATCGAGGATTGAATATTACTGTGATATCTCGGAGATTCTCGTCGTGAGTTCCTTCATCGATAACTACATCTTGGAAGGTGTCTTCCATATGCAAAAAATTGATTATTTGTTGATCGTCATCAAATTGTTGGAAATATTTTCATTGATGTCAACAGTCAATGTGATTATTTGTTCTTAATGATGAATTACCACATATGAGATTGTCATTGATATCAACAAGTATATCATGTAGTAGAAGATGTCAAAAAATATGCAGAGATCGAAAGCGCAATCTCAATAGGAGGAGTGAACAGTATGAAGATCTTATCTCAGAAGGAAGAGCTCATTTCACAGTATATCATGTAGCAGAAGAAATTCGTGATTATTGTTGATCACAATAGGATCAATAATGTAACTAGATCAAATCTCAGGAGGATTAACGACTGACTATCAGTGCATAAAAGATACAATATTAAATCTCAACATACAACATTAAATCTCAGGAGAATTAGCGAGTGAAGAAGCACATTGCACAAGTATCAATCGGTATCGAAGGAAATGGTGAGAGGCCTCAGCAGTCATTCAATCAGAATGAGAAGCTTAGCATTCATCCAATCAAGAGGTTGACCATGTTGAATGTCTCATATAATGGACGATGGTCATATGGGTGACTGTGAGCTTGAGGATCTTAAAAGGATCATGATCATCGGATCAAAGCACGAAGGACCAACAACAGTTAGATCCAGTGGAGATGCAAGGAGGATAAGCTATGAGTCAGTCAAACACCCCCAAGCTGTGAAATGATCCTGGTCATTGGAGCCAGAAGACACATGGCGGCAGATCAACATTTCGCTGACTCTCCAAATGAAGAAGTCAAAGGAAGAGTTGCATGAACTCGTGACATGAGAAGTCGGGATTAGATCACAGTCGTTGATCTGGAGAAAATAGGATAAGAAAGGTAAAGAGGATGTGAGAAAAAAATATTCAAATACCCATCAGTCGTTGGATTAAACCCATGTTCCTGTCAAACTGTTGGATATAGAGGATTATGCATGAGACAAGTTCCAAAATGATATGAGTCTTCTATTCAATAGGACATGTGGAAAGCGATTTTCATTTTGCTAACTCGAAGAGTGAAAAAGTCAAAGAGAAATTCGTGAGAATTCGTAAAACATGAACTCACGAAACGCAAACTCGCGAAATGTGAACTCGTGATTTGATCACATCCATCGATAAAAGGACGAATAAGGACCGTCAAATTTAGAGGACATACGAGGACCATTGGATTAGGTTTGTTAGTCAGCATACCACGTCAGCAAGGACATGTGGGATATCCATGTCAACGAACCTTGTGAGAAGAGCATGTGCCACATGAGGATCCACGTCATCAAGCTACGTCAGCAATGACACATGGTGCAATCAAACAATGACAAGTGTTAAGTTGATTCGGCATTTCAGGTACATGAAAATAACAAATATGAGTGACATGTGGTATCTAATCAGCTCGTGAAACATCATCAAGTGACGTAAGCAGTTAATTCACCCCGATAATTTTTCTTTGGGAGTTTTTACCACTGCACTCGCCCAAATGTCTCGAAGTCCTGAATTTCGGTGTCCCGAAGTGGATACAAGACGTCCGATCTGGAGATCACTTCACGAGCATCCTCAACCATCAATCTAATCAGTAGAAGGATAGAGTAAGAGAAAATGTTAATCGACAGCAAGTGATGTCCACTGTTGATGACTCACACAGCAGGTGACCACTCTGGAGGATGTTCATTGGATTAAAGAGGATATGTGTCAATGGATCATGGACTCAAAGTCTGGAGACCCACTGTAAATGGTGACCATCCATCTCAACTCATAATTAAGTCATAACCATCGTATTTAGTAGTGAAAGGATGAGTGTAAGATTTAAACTTGACCATTGATCTATATTCGTGAAATAAACGTGAACCGTCCAATTGTATTGGTGATATCTTAATCGAGATTTTTGTAATGTTGTAAGTCACAAAGACCTGAAGGTCGAAGTGCCAAAATTCCGTCAAACATCCATCCCATCAGAAGCTCGAATCGTGACCATTGATTTGGTAAAGCACTAAGGAACTCGTTTAGGCTTAGCATTCGGTCACCAGCGATGGTCATATGATATAAGTGTTTTATTATATGTCACTATAGTTGGTTGGCCCATGGTCACAACCAGTGGTCACACAGATGGCGAGTCAGGAAAAATGAGGTGACTCATTGTTGATCAGTCCATATGCGAAATTACGACAGTCATCCATCTCATCAGGAGAATGAATCGTGGTCGTTCAATTGATAAGTGCTCATTCACTTGTCTCACCTAACGTGAGGTCACCGTCATTGGTCATATCAATAAAGAGATTTTAAAGGGAAGAATGTATGGGTTGATTAAATTGTTAAGCCTATGGTTCTGTGCCTATGGTCATATGAAATTGGTTTGAAGGAAGCGCCTCTACAGAAATTTGGTTTCTATGAAAAATAACAAAGATTCAAGAATGAAGTTTAAAGGATGAAATTGATCCATATGTGATCAATTTACGAAAAGCCTTCACATTGAAAATAATAAACAATAATTAAATATTTATTAATCGAAGAGGTGTGATGGTTGAAATAAAGAGAAACAGATGTGTCACACTCACACTATTTGAAGAGTATATAATCAAGGAATATTATTGAGAAGAAGTGTCTCTGTAGTTGAGTACATAAGATCAAAATCCAAAGCAGATTCCAAGAAGATATCAGAGGAAAGGAAATGTGAATTAAAGAGAAGATGAAATTCGGTGATGGGTGTCTTATGATAAACCTCTGATCATAAGATTGTGTTTATTCTATAATGGATCACTTCTACTGGAGTTTAATAAACTCTAATTGGATAGACTGGGTTCTATCAGCAAGCTGGGTCTTGCAGCAAGTTGGGTCTTGCGCCAAGTTGGGTCTTGGCTGAGAGTTGGTGCTTCTAATTTCAGTTGGTACTGAAACATTTAGTTGGTGCTAAAAGAAAATCCTCTTTCACAAATATTTAAATTATTATGTTCATATCAGTTATACACAAACTTATACAAACATCAGGTGTCTCTGTGTTCAATGTGATTATGATTTGATTGTTATTAATATGTTCAATTATGTTTTAATTGGTAACTTGAAAGAAGAAAAAGTTAGAATAGTACACACACTATTTAACCCCCCCCCCCTCTTAGTGTGGGTTGTATTTTCTTCAATTGGTATCAGAGCAAGGTTCCTTCAAAAACAGTTTAAACATTGGAAGGAAGATCCTGAAGAAATGGGTGGACAGATGGCTTTCTCCGCAATTGAATCTCCTTTATTTGATGGAACAGATTACTTCTCATGGAGAGAAAATATGAAATAGTATTTGAAGTCAAAATGATTTGAAGTTTGGAGTTTAGTAGTAAGAAATCCATGGGACTTAACTACATCAAAGAATATATCCAAAATTACAGTCCAAATAAAATCAAGGAAGAACAATGAAGTGGCATTGAAAATTATTCTCAATGGATTATCAGATACAGTCAAGACAAGCATAGGACTATGCACATCTACCAAGGACTTATGGATAAATTTAGAAAATATGTATCGAATAAAAAATAAAGACACGGAAGACATTCCTATCAAGTATGAATATGAAGACTCAGCCATCAATAAAAGTAAGGATTCCCCACAATATTTTGATTACAATAGTAGTGATATTGAATCCTCCTCTACAATCAAAGAAGAAGACTCAGATACAATAACATAATGTTCTTTTAGCATTTATCTTGTGGAAGAATAAGAATAATAACTATCAAAGGCCAAAGAAAAGGTTGATTGGAGTCTCTCTGAATACCTCTATGACCATAATGAATCAGACTATAGCTATCTTCATGACTACACTCAAGAATTTCTTGAAAAGAGTCAAAATCATGTCTTGAAAATAAATCAAATGCTCAAAGACAATGATAATATAATATATGATCAAGAAAACCAGTTGAAGAGAAATAAGAGGAGATCAAGAAGCTGAAGAAACAAATTAGTCAAGTAAAAGAAAAGGAGAACGAAGATGATGAGCTTGGAAATCAAAATCATATCTTGGAAATAAAAGAAAAGCTCAAATACAATAAAGAAATCATATCTGAGAAAAAAGATTCAGTTAGAAAACAAAGAATATGAGATCAAAAGATTGAAAACAAAATTTGTTGATCTAACAAAAGAAAATAAAGAGAAAATCAACAGACTGAAAAATGAAATCAGTCAAGCAAAAGAAGAAAAGAAGGAAGATGATGTCTCAAGAAAAAACCTAGTAGATCTAAAAGAACTAAGAGAAAGCTATGTCAACCTTAAAATCCAACTTGAAGAAGCCAAAAGGAGAGAAGAGTTAGTAAGGAACCAGTTGGACAAAAAGGGAGAATCATGTCATGAGATGGAAGCAGAAGCTGTGAATCTTAGAAATAAGGTTGAGAAGTCAGACACCCAAAACAATTTCTTGAATAGCTCCATGACCCTGGATAAGATATCGAATAGTCAGAGATCACCAAATGACAAATCTAGCCTTGGATACAATAAGGAAAATATCAGTACCCCTAAGAAAGCTGATGCAGGTCCTTCATTTGTAAAAATTGAAAACAAATCTGACACAATCTCTTCATTTGTAAAGAGTGAAGACAGGTTTGATGCAATTCTTTCTTTTATAAAAAGGGAAAGCAAGTATGATGCGAGTTCTTCATGTTCACAGAATAAAAGCAACACTAAAAATTTTAGAAGATCAGATCATGGAATACATCTAGAAGCTATTCATAGACCTCAAAGTAAGTTCATAAGAGAGACACCTTCATGCATGAATCAAAGAAGGCACCATGGAAGAAAACAAGTAGGTAGGTTCAACAACAGTATAATATGTTGGAATTGCAATCATGTTGGACATATTGTTGCACATTGTTACACTATGAGATTCTATAGTTGTGGTTGTTGGAGTTACTTCACACACACCTAGGATTTATTTTTCGTAAGGTTTTTACTTGTTTATTTGTCATAATTAGTCATTATCTAGTCTCCTATATTTTAGGGGAGAATATTCCACCTGGAGAATATTCTCTTTCAGTTGACACTTCAGTTTGAATAGTTGATTTGAGTTTAGATGTTGCATTAGTTTTCTCACCATGCAACATTGGGATCATCACCAACTCACTACTCTTTGTTTAGTCAGTTAACTAAAGACTAGTTGACTAGTTAACTTAGCTAGGTGGCAGTTCACTCCAGTAACTGCCTGAGAGACTAGACTAGGTGGAAATTTACTCTTGTAACCATTGGTGTGTGTCCATATCAATCTAGACCACCACTATAGCTCATTAGTTACTCATTTATTCTATATATATTGTAAATTATTCACTCTTTGAGTGTGGAATACGGTTAATGAGAATTCTTACATTCTTTCTATCTTGCTTCTTCTTTCTTAATTTCTCTCTACAAATGTGTGTAGTATTTTCTAGCTAGATCTATTTTGTGCATGTTCAACACATTTACATGGTATTAGAGCCGACGGTCTTCTAAGAAAAAGCTACACCAAAAACTTGTGTAGCTACAAATATTGAAGACAACAAAAGATGGATTATTCGTCGGAAATACTTCTCATGCCTCATAACTATTTGAAATGGAAGCCAAAAATTCTTCTTCATATTAGTTGCAGAGGCTTGTACAAAATAAGCATGTAAATGGAAGTAGAGCCTCATTCTGTCGATGAGAAAAATGACTTTCTCAATAGACAAGATACGGCCATAGGAAGTATCGGCATGTATGTTTCTCCCAAACTTTTCCATCAAGTATATGAAGAATCACAAGGATTAACTCCAAATGAATTATGGACCAGATAGGAGATTCTATTTGGGAATAAAAAATATTGTGAAGATTTCATGCAGGAGGTCGAATAGATAGAGCCAGAAGAGAAGCCATCAAAAGATCAAGTCTCTTATTATGAAGAGTCTTCTACAAAAGTTTTTGCATAAATTTGTATTCCATTAATTGAAGATGATGTATACTCTATTTCAGATTTGTTTTCTGAAATTCATGTGGAATATATATGGCATGCATCTCAGGAGTCACATGTAGACACTTTTGTATGCACCATGTATGCATCTCAGGAGTCATAAAAAGGGAGCTGCACACATCAGACTCAATTATGGTTTTTTTTAGCCAAATTTGCAGAAAAAAATTGGATATTTGAATTCCTCTCGGGAAAATATCCAATTTCAAAAAACAAATCGTCCAAAATGGAGTCCGGAGAGTGAATTTATGATTGTTTTAAAATCAACAAAATTTCAGCGTTTTTCCAGAAACGTCTATATGGTTTTCAAAATTTCATCCAAAATTTATTTGGATATTATTCATTACAAGAAGATAAAGTGGATATGTGTGGAAATATCAATGATGCATATACTTCATCAGATCCATGCAGACATCTACATCTTCAACAAAATCTTCAAAGAGCACAAAATTGCACAGTTGCGAGGTCTTCTTGGAGTGAAGGACATGGTTTCTTAGCAACTATTTTTTGTTCCTTCTCATTTTTTATTTTATGCATTGTAATTTGAGGGGGGGGGTTTGTTCCCATGAGGCTTTCCCTCTTTCATCGTTTAGTTCAGTGTATCTTTTGTATTTGGGCACCTAACATGGCCTCGTAGTCGAAACCCATTCTTTATTTTCACCATAGTGATGTTCAAGGGGGGTGTTGGAGTTACTTCACACACACATAGGATTTATTTTTCCTAAGGTTTTTACTTGTTTATTAGTCATAATTAGTCATTATCTAGTCTCCTATATTTTAGGGGAGAATATTCCACT